>JAJIYU010000888.1:0-44156 GCA_030144865.1 Tinospora cordifolia
GAAGGCAGCTTAGGATCGACATAAGAGTTATGCAAATAACCGAAAGAAGATCCTTAAGTTTGATGTTGGTGATCATGTACTCCTTCGAATTTTCCTCGAAAGAGGCAGACTCAGTTTGGAATTTCAGGAAAACTCACTCCACGTTATATTGGACCTTTCAAGATCTTCAAAAGAATAGGTCCTATTGCATACTAATTGGCATTACCTCCTCAGTTAGCGGGAGTATACAATGTGTTTCATGTGTCAATGTCCAGGAAGTACTACCCCGATCCCTCGCACATGATGGACTTGAGACATATTGAGTTGCGAAAGGATTGTACATATGATGAGGCTCCGATAGCTATCATTGATCAAATAATGAAGAAACTATGCAACAAAGAGATACTGATGGTACAGGTACATTGGCAGTTTCATGGTGTTGAGCATGACACCTAGGAGTGAGAAGATTATATGGCAAGTTACTTCCATGAGATTATGAGTGTCGCTTCTTGATCTTTTGTTATCTTAATAAATTTCGATGATGAAATTTGTTTTAAGGAGGGAAAACTGTAATGACCCATTTTTGGACATTAAGTCAACAGATTCGACATTTATTTTCATGTGTGAATTAATGAATTATAAATGAAAATACATGATCTTACGGCAATTGTATTAATTAATATGTGTATTAAATAAAAAATAATAAATAATAAGTAATATGCATAGTGGAGCTTGGTTGAAAAAATAATGAAAGGGATTAATGAAATCAATTAATTCTTGCACATACATACATACATACATACATATATATATATATACACACACACACACACACACACACACACACACACACACACACACACACACACACACACACATATATATATATATATGTATGTATGTATATGTATACACACACACACACACACACACACACACACACACACACATATATATATATATAGAAAGATAATCATGAAAAGAAAATAAAGAAAAAGAAGGAGAAAAAGAGAAGAAAAAAGAAAGAAAACATGGAAGCAAAAGCTACCATTTTTTCAAAGGTCCATCATTTTGGGTAAAATATTTTCACCCCTTTTCAATTCAAAATTGTTATGAAAGTTATGAATTACTGTTTTTCTACTGTAGTTTTCAACATAAGTATTAGTCTATTATGTGACCTAAAACTAAGGTGTATATTCACTAAGATTAAAACTACACAATATATATATATATATATATATATATATATATAGTGTTCAGATCAATGAATAGAACATAGATATATAGTTTATTTGTATTCTTGTAGGCCCTAAGAATTTATATTAACACTAAAAGTTTAATTGATGGGTACTAAAATGTCCAAAATAAAATTCTGGAGGTCAATTAGAATTTTAATAGGAAATGACACAAAATCTATATAATATGATAGATTTTGTGTTATATAGGAAATGTTATATAATGTTATATATACAATGTTGTATAACATTATGAAATATTTATTGAAAAAATGTATATCATAGGAAATAATTAAAAATTTTCTATTTACTGTTCGGTACTGCAAAATTTTGAAGTAATTGGTAATTGTGTACCAAAAGTGGGACACGTGTCGACGTTATAGATTTTTGAAATTTTGGGTCAATATTAAAGGCTTAATTGCACCAATTGATCTTATTAACCCACGTTGACCCTGTCGATTATACAGGTCAGCGAGTGTTAGGCTTGGTTAGAGTTGACTGTATTGAACAAATCCATAAATGGACCACAATTGATCGAGTCAATCTTTTGATTGATCAAGGACCATAAAGTTAGATTTAAGTCAAATTTCATGTAGATATTAAGAAACCACGTTGATTAAACGTATTGCAAATGTTAGCGAGATGCGACCAGTTACGAGAGCAGCATCGGGAGCTAAACATCCTTGTAAGTAATGTTTTATAATTTATCACTTAAATTTGTTATTTTGTTCATAAATGAAATATGTTAACATATTATAATACATTTATAATTTTTAATGGGTTTTAAAATAAAAATGTGCACCAAATCTCGAGGTTTGATGGTATGCATTAGGGTATTGGGTGTGGTTAAGCCATGAGGTAAATTCTGTGCAGGTTCTCAATTGGCCCAGTTATTAAGGATCTAATGCCGCCATACATGAGGCATGTGTTGGTAGATCCTTAGGATGTTGTATGAGAGTACGCCTACTTGGCATGTGTATTCATCATTAAAGCCGTTTTCAAAATGAAAGGTGCATGACTGCATTGTGGATTTAAAATTCATTAACTATGGCATTCACTCTCATAATATGATTTATTCATGCATAACATTGTTTTTGTGGAATTCTTGTTTAAGTTATAGGTTAGACTATATTACTAAATGAGCCGTTGTGGACAAATTGACTCACTACTTTGACATTTTAGGTTTTTCTACTGCGGACAAAAGGAAGAAGGTGGTTATAGCATAGAGTGGCCTTTTCGGGTTATTTTGGTAGGTTCTCTACATAGTTCGTTATTTTGAGAGTTAGTATGATGTATAGGGAATAAGGGAAACCGTTGTAAATATTTTGACTTAGACA
Organism: Tinospora cordifolia; assembly: GCA_030144865.1. Classification (NCBI taxonomy): domain Eukaryota; kingdom Viridiplantae; phylum Streptophyta; class Magnoliopsida; order Ranunculales; family Menispermaceae; genus Tinospora; species Tinospora cordifolia. The sequence goes on from JAJIYU010000888.1 coordinate 2,552, forward strand.
CTTCGCCATTGCTACATTAAGGGACTATATATATGGTTAACTTTTGGTTGTCTTAAATTTCTATTGCAATTATTTGTTTAGCTATTTTTTTGCATTTCTTGTGATTAATCTAATGATGTTGTGTATTGGGTATGAAGAAGGCTTAGCAATGTTTTGGCAAGCTTGGCTTACGAATAGGTTTGTTAGAGCATTGTGTCGATCGATTCGCCCTTCACCCTAGGAAAGGGGTCTTGACTAGTTAACCTGATAAATCAACCCAACCTAAACTGAATCCAAACTATTTGGGTTAGGTTGGGTTTAGGGATATATTGAATTGGGTTGAGTTCAAACTTTTTGCAACTTGAACTGTTTTGGGTTTGGTTGCGTATTTACGGCTAACCCAACCCAACCCAACCCACGAACACCCCAAATTGTAGGACATCAAATAACGTCATCACTTGTAGATTGTTTCAACCTAACTTTGCTAAAGACAAGCCCAAAAATGATTGTTCATTCATAATCCTTGCTTAGAATTTGTTTAAAATCAACATACTTCCACGATTTAAATTTCTTTCATGCTTCTTTGGGAAAGAGACCATCTTGGTGGTGGCGAAGTATTCCCTTAGGAAGGATTCTTTGTAGTTATGGCAAGAGTTGAAGAGATGGAGATGGACTTCATATAACATATGGCAACAACGCATGGTTATCAAAGGTGTTTTGCTTTAGAGGCACTATCTGACCCATGAACTTTGATTAATACAAAGGTTGATCACATTGATTAGAACACTAATTGGTGGAATTATAGTCTTTTTTAAGCTATTTTGTCTCAATACGAGGAGCTACCATATATAACGTTTTTTTTAGGAGTTGTTTGATAAGAGGTAATCTTAAACATAGAAATGAAAACCATAAAGATTTTTATGTAAAAAATTGAATAAAAATCTTGTAGACATCACATAAAAATCTTTATAATTCTTATCTTCGTAAACATCTTCTTAGTAATACCACGAGCTCAGATAAATGCACTTGGCTTTTTTACTTCCTCAAGTCAATACACAATTAAACTAGGTTATTGGCTGGTAGACTACCTTCATGGAAATGGATTGCTAGGCGAAACTGGAGGTAGGAGGGAGTACTTGCGATATGTAGGATGCAACCTCAAAAGAATGCCATTTGGGATTCCACATGGAAGGTTGATGTTTCCCCAAATAAGACATTTACTTTGAAAGCATGGAAACAATTACATCGTCATTCATAAGATTTGAAGAACAGAATATACATCGCATGTGCGATTTGTGAGAACAGCCAGTGTGATTTGGGCACACTAGATTGACTTGGAACTGCCTTTAATCTAAATATTAGTGACTTACTATTAACCAATTTTTTGCAGATAGTCTTCGGGTCAGATCAATTAGCTCAAGTTCATAGTGAATCGTTTGTCTATGGTCTTTGTTATGTTTGGAAGAAACGGAACGACTCAAGCAAATATTACTCGGACATAGAGGCCACAATTTGAAGGTAATTTGGTGTTTGGTTATGTGAAGTTGCAAGAGACCCGTTATTAATAAAACCAATTATTTATCTAGAAGGCTAGTTGATACATTGAGGTGCGTCACTTGTTGCATTGAGAGCAGACTTAAAAGCCATAACAATGTAAAATGACAGATCAGTGATATAAGATTAATAACAAAATTTGCCAAACCTACATCTGCAGGGCCATGATTGGATGAAAATGTTTTATTATTCACTATCCCAATAAACTTGTGATTGGTGACATAAAAACCTTAAACTACTGCCACACTTCACAATAACTTGTAGTAAAACATGGGGAGACGTCCTCGTTGAATCAACGTCGTAAATTTCTACTAGCCTTGATTAGTCACCAGCAATATAGCATTGTCATGCCAAACTAATCACACATCAATAATTATTGCACTTTCCACAGGTTTGATTGACTGAATAGGCCTCAAGAGCTTTTATAGGTGGTAAAAAAATATCTTTCATATTTCCCATGAATTCGTTGCATTACAGTACTATAGGTACCGTCATAACGCTTATAGCAGCATACAATCTCAACGAATTAGAATACAGTAATAGATTGATTTGTCAAATTCGAGACTTTTGGAACTTTTCTTTTCCGTAGCAACGATGAAATATGAGGTTTGAGAAAGATTATATTCCAGCTGTAAGATGAAAGATTACTTAAATTTCAAAAAACACGTGAGCTTGCACGAATCTTGCCATTAAGATGAAATATCCTGTCAAACGTTGTGATTATCTTCGAATCTTTATGCTTACAATGTAAAGGTTTTTTGAATATGGTAATTGTGTGCACTGCTCTCAAACTATACGATATTTTCACAATGTTCTACATTTAGTCGGGATGAAAATAAGCTTGCTATGTATGATCAATATGCACAAGATATGAATATCGAAATATGTTTAATGTGCTCTAAAAGTTGGATAACCAAAGATATAGTGGATTTTGATCATATATTAAATATGTTTGATATGCTAATGACGCTAAATCTTAAATGACCTACTTTTGTGCTATACAATCAGTAAACATGCCAACTCTGGCTACATCACCAAGAATTTCCACCATGAGTGCACACGACACACCATGAGTCCTAACAGTTTCGTTTTCATTGCCCACTTCCCATGCAACATATAAGTCATTTCAAATTCGCAAATGGCAATGGCAAAGTGAATGGGAAGCTTAAGCGTTTTCCAGATGTTTATGCTATTGTTAGTGATATTATTTTTCATGCATTGGATGTTCAATCTTTTTCTATCACCCTAGGCGCCGTCACAATGTAAGCTCATGAATTGACCAAACAAGCTATGAGCTCTTCGATTTACTCCTTTTATGAAGTTTTTGTTACCAGTTGAACGAATGGGCGCAATTAAGACAGATAAATAGAGGTTGTGCTTGAAAAAAATCTATTTAAAAAAAAAAAAAAACACTAGGTCAACACTTTGGAATTCGTAATTTAAACTGTTCTAGCCGCCAATTATCTGACCCCTTTTACAACAAAAATGTCCTATGATGTCGGAAGTTAATCTCTTCATCTTGATAAAAAGATCACATTTTTAACTACCTGAACAATGTGCAAGAAAATATAATTTCAATATTGAGCTCCAAGTTTCTTTTAATCTAAAACATGCTAAGGAAACCGTTATGGTTTAAGCAATTCCTTCAATTTTTACTCCTGTTTGTAATTGATTATGAACAAGTGAATTGCAAGCTAATAATTTTTAATATTTTAACTTCTGTTCTGCTTTGATAGTAATAATGATAAAAAAAACAACTAGGATCAACAAGAAACCTTTCATGCAATAGACGCTGATCAAAACCACACAAAATAGAGGAATGTTTTTTAGTTGCATCACTACCACACAAAACCAAAAACCTTCAGTTTGGTTGAGGTCAACTGCCACACTTGCTAATCACGCCGAACTTGCTTATATATGATTTTGCACTCATCGAGATTCTTTGTAGACCTCAAAAGACCACCGTATAAGCTCAGATGCCGAAACATGCAAGTTTTGAAATATGATCACATCTTATGAGCTCAGATATTGCAAAATGACAAATTTTTTCCATCTATATCTGCTCTTAAAAAAAAAGAAAAAAAACTAATGGAATCTAATTATCTACTTTCAGTAGCAGAGCTATTAATGTACACCTGTTTTAAGACTGGTTAGCAAGCTCAGATGAACATTGCCGTCAAGCTAAACTACCTTGACCAACAAACATTTGTACGCTGACTATGAAATATAATGGTATTCTCGCTGGGCTCTTCCAGTCAGGTGTGATAAGCAGAAAAATATTGCAATAGCCCACTGGCCTACAATGGCTGCTATTAATGTGAGGAAGGATACTTGTTCTCCCTTTTACCAAAAACTTTAGTCTTTTAAGAACTCTCTAAACTCAAAATTAGTCAGAGGACAATGGTTAAAGGGTAAATAACCTGATAATTAGCATTTCTAACATGGAACAAGGCCAAGAACGTAGCTTTACAAGTGCACTTACAGTTACTATGGAAAGTGAGAAGGCAATTCAGCAACCTTTATGTCACGACTCAGCTTGTGTGGTAAGCCTCCATTTATGAGTTCATTTTGAGCAATGCCTTCTATCTTTATTTAATTGAGATCAGCACAATCAAATTGCTTAAACAATGAGAATAAGATAATAAACAAAATGAAGGAATTTTCCTATATGAAAATGGGCTGTTCCCCCTCTAGTTCAGAAATTACAATTAATGAATCTGTCATTTCAAGGGAGAGTGGCTCTGATTTAGGATTTGGATTTATTACCTGTCAGGTACAAGAAACCGAAAAAAGAAAAAAAAAAAGAAAAAACCATTATGATTAGAAAAACCAAGACATCTCAAATCGAATGTTAAAATGGAAAAAAAAAAAAACCCCACCTTCTTATTGTTTTTAACATAACCGATTGCAACTTCTCGCCGTAGTTGTGCCCTTTCAGACAGCTCAAGAAATGATGGATTCTCCTCTCCTTTCATGTAGAGGCTGATATCCTATCAGTTGCAAGGAACTTTCTCTCTTAACACGGTTTAAAAGTGTAACAAGTACTCTATGGGTTGGCAGCTAATGAATAAAAGCTGTAAGGGCAGAGGTAAACTCCACAGTTCATCTGTGAAAAATATTTGACCTTCTAATGTAAACACTCTCTCATAGATTGTCTTTTTATTTTCCTTTTAATAATAACAATAATATTTTTTATTTTTTTCTTAGGCAAGGTCTATTGCAGTCCAAGGTTATAAAACGTATCAGGCTTTACTGAGGTACTTTCCTTGCATCATGAAGACATGAGGCCTCAAGGAGGAAATGTTGCAAGCTTCACAAAAAAATAAAAAAAAGATATGTACCATAATTTTTTTAAGTATAAATATTAAGATTAATATCAATAATGGCAAAAAAGAGAAAAACTAAAAAAGAAAAAAAAAAAAAAACACAAAACAAACAAACTCAACAAAGTCTTTTACCAAGTTCATCAAGTTGGCTACATCCATCTATTTCTCCACACCATTTTCTTTCTCAAAGTCAACATGTGAATTACAAGTAGCTATGCTTTTCCTGATTATTTTTGTTCATGTCATTTTAAGTCTTCATCTATTCCAATATTACCATGGATTGTTAGTTGGTGATTCCGCCCAATTGAAGAGTTTTAATTTCATTGTTGTATGTGCCCAAATGGCTTCAATTATTATTATTATTTTCTTTTAAAGAAACAATATCATTCATTGATATATGGTTAATTACAACCTTGGGAATCCCTCCCCTCACAACACACATACAGAAAGGAAATTAACAATATTCGCCACTTCACAATGCACCCAATGAGCCCTACAATACATTTCCCCACTCTCTTAACCATTCTGACAACAAATACACTAAAGATAACAAACACTTACTAATCTAAAAAGATGCTAGAGACGGAGATTCTTCCCATATCGCCCTTGGAGGAAGGAATCTGTCCTTAAAAATCTTAACATTTCTTTCTTTCCATAAGCACCAAACCACCTCTAAACTTGCCACCAACCAATGAGCCCTTCACTTCACGCTGATCTCATCTCAGTAAGGGCATACACTAAACTAAGAAATCTGCTTCGTTTATGAGAATATAGGAAAATGCCTCCTCCATTTTGCCCAAACTTTGCATGAGAAGGGACGATCTATTGACTCACCGCTCTGTTTGCACAAATGAAAACATGATGGAGAAAGATAGTGATGCGGGAACTAGTTTTGGATCATTTGCCCCATGCTAACTATCCCTTTAAGCACTACTCATGTGAAGAACTTCACTTCGGATGAAATTGGAGCCTCTACATACCCTTCAATAATGAAGGGGGTTGTACCATTGGACCATCAATTAATTGAGAGAAAAAAGATTTTGAGGAGAAACCCATCACTCTCTTTAAACCATACAATACCATCGTGTCTATCTTGCAACACACAATCCCTTATCAATGCTCAAAGAGCGGTCTCATCCTCTTCACACCTTGGACCATGTGCTGCTCTCTGATGGAAATCCCACTTGATGGGCACCAAGCCCGCCGCTTTATCCTTAAAATAGGATATAATGCATTTCCAGCCCAATGATCACCTATACAATCTAGGGAATATGACTGGAAAGGCCTCATTCCCCCACCAAATATCTTTCCAAAACTAAATCGCTTCACCTCTGCCTAGTTGCAATCTAGTAAGAGGGGCAAAACATTGACACAACAAATAAATGAATTTCCAAGGGCTTGTATGAATAGCATTCCTCTTGAATCCCACATCTCTGCTATTTATATCCAACCCATGCTTGCTTTGAATCACTCTGGTCCACAACCTATCTTGCGCCCTCGGAAACCTCCACAACCATTTTTCTGCCAACGGTTTGTTTTTTGCTACCAAATTACCAAGCCCTAAACGTCCTAACTCCTTGCGCTAAACCTGGTTCCATTCCACTAGATGCACCCGATGCCCTTCTTTCATTGCTTCCCACAAGAAATTCCTCTTCAATCCCTCAATCCTCTTGGCTTCACTCTTAAGGATTTTAAAAACTGACAAATAACATATAGGTAATGCATCTAACATTGATTTTATTAATGTAAATCTACCCCCCTTTGAAAGAAATGTTGATTTCCAACCTGCCAACCTCTTAGCCACCTTAGGACACTACAGGTTTCCAAAATGCCTGGGACCCTAGCTTTCCTCCTACATACATTCCCCCTAATCACATCCAATCCTATTGCCTATCTTTTAAACCCAATCTTCTGATGAAGATATTCCCACTATGCATATTTTGAATATATTAACTCTTACCCCTAAAACCCAGCAGAAACTTTGCACAATTCTGAAAGCGTTCTTGATATTTTCTTCCTCTCCATCCAAAAATAGAAGAGTGTTGTCAACAAACTGTAAGTGAGTTACTTCAACCCTCTCCTTCCCCGCCGCAAACCCTCCTAATCCTTTCACCTCCCTTGCCTTCTCCACCATTCTTCCCAATACATCTACCACTAATGGAAACAAAAAAGAAGCCAATGGATCTCCTTGTCTTAATCCCTTTAATGCTTCAATTTTGCCTCTAAGTCTCCCATTTATAAATATGGAATATGGATTATGCGATTGATCTCAACTAACCTTGAATCCATCTTTTCCATTTGACCCCAAAGACTTTCGTTTCTAGAATAAAATCAAGGAAATTCCAATTCACTATGTCATAAACCTTTCAATATAAACTTTTGCCACCGCCCCTATCATTTTCCTCACCCTATAGTTTTCCACTATTTCATTTGCCACTAAAACTACAACTTTGATACGTCTTGCCTTGACAAAGGCCATTTGATTCTCCAAAATTGTACCACCCATTATCCAGTTAATCCTATTAGTCAATACCTTTGTGATGATTTTGTATAAGCATGTGATAAGACTAATAGACCTAAAATTATTGTGCCTCGCCACAACATTCTTCTTCGGAATCAAACAAATAAATGTCTCGTAGTACACCTACTTTTTTAAAAAGAAACAATTTATTGCGATATAAATGATAATATTAGTAGATGCAGGGGGATCCCTACAAAACACACTCTACCCACTCTTACGCTCCAACCCAGTTATAACCCAACTACAAGACATTGCCCCATCCTTTAAGACAATCAGACATGGAGTATCCCCTAGAAAGAGAACAGTTACTAATCTAGAAAGATGCAAGAGTCTGAGATTCCTCCTATACTTCACAAGGAAGGATACATTTTTTTTCAAAAATCTTCACATTTTTCGCTTTCCACACTCCACACCACTGCCAAGCTAGCCATCACCCAATGAACACTCCACCTCTTCTCAACTCCCTCCCAAAAAGGACACACACAACACGAAGGTTCCTACAAAAGACTCTTCGAAAGGATAGGAAAACGTTTTCTCCACCTTTGCTAGACGAAAGAAACATAGGGACATCGCAAAAACAAGTGATCCACACACTCCCTATACACTTTCCATGCCAGAAACTTTACTTTAGACGGAACCAGAGCCTTCCAAATTGCCCTTAATAAAGAGGAGGAGTGACTTGTAGGATCTTCAAGCAAGTGGAAAAAGAAAGATTTAGAGGACAAAAGCCCCATAACTGTCCTTGAACCAAACAATTTTGTCCTCTCTATCCTAAATTGAACACTCCCTCAATAGAGAACGAGCAGTTTCTTCTTCTTTGCACCTCGGACCTCCCACTGACCGCACTTGGAAATCCCATCAAATAGACGCCGAATCTGATCTAAATTCCATGAAAGAAGAGACTGAACAGTTTTGACCTGTGGATGTATAGTCTAGGAAACAAGACAAAGAATGCCTCGTTTTACCACCACACATCCTCCCAAAATCAAACATCATCTCCTCTGCCTAGCCTTAAACGTATGAGTGGGTTATAAAAATGGTGAAGAGAATGGATAAACTTCCATGGACTTCTGTAGGTAGCACACCTCTAAATACTAGCATCTCAACCATTAATGTTCAACTTGTGTTTGCTTCTAATCACTCTTCCCCAAAGCTTATCTTACTTCCCCAAGAACCTCCACAGCCATTTCCCCACTAACGCTCTACTCCTTGCAAGCACATTGCCAATCCGTAGAAGACCTAGGTCCTTCCTCCTCTAAACTTGATCCTCGTCCACAAAATGCATAGCACCACCACCCCCCGCCAAAACAGAAAATCATGCATCAGTTTCTCTAGCCAGTTAGTTTCTTTCTTAGGAATCTTAAAAACAGACAGAAAGTAAATAGGTAGAGTGTCTACAACTAATTTTATTAATGTGAATCTACCTCCTTTTGAAAGAAACACCCTCTTTCAACCCTTCAATCTCTTTGCCACCTTGCTAACCACTCGTTCCCAAAAACTCTGAGATCCTAGCTTTCCCCCTAAAAGCATTCCTAACTACTTCAACAACCGTCCCCTTGATCACAACCCGTTCTCTATGCCACCCTTTATAGCCACTCTTCTGAAGTAGCTATTCCTACAACACAAGTTTTAGACACATTTATTCATAATCCCGAGATCCAACAAAAGCACTGCACTATTCTAAACATTTGTTCTATATTTTCCCCATCCCCTTCCGCAAACTGCAAATGCGATATTTCTACCTTGTCCTTCCTAACCATGAAACCCCTCACTCTTCCATTTTCCCTTCCCTTGTCCAGCAATCGGCCCAACACATAGTTACTACACCTATTTATCGCTCATGTTCTATGAAACTCCTCCATAACCTATATTAAATCATCTTTCACAATCTCCCAACTCATTTGGTAAAAAATCATGGAGAAACCATCTGACTCTAGAGCCTTACTGCCATTTTAACCTCCTCTTATTAGAATTTGTTTTCCAACCTCCTTCTTTCCTTCGAGTTAATTGGGTGCCATTTAAGCCTTCAACTCCCCATACTTGTTTTTGTTTCTTTCCAAACACCTCTAAAAAATGCCTCACAATGTTTTCTACCACTTTATCCTCTTCTTTTATCATTTTCCATTAGCCCCTTCCAACTTAGAGATAATGCTTGTAGTTTTCCTTCACTTAAAATTCGATGAAAGAACTTTGAATTAGCATCCCTCTCCTTTAGCCATTTTATACGAGACTTCATCCATGCTCCTCTTTCCATTTCTCTACTCACCTTGTATAATTCTTTTTTTTTCCCCATTCTCCCTCCGTCTCTCCTCATTCCACTAACTACCCCCCCCCCCCCAACCAACAATTCATATGAATTCCACTAGTCATTTATTTTTTTCCTCATCAACAATTCATATGAATTCCACGAGTCATTTATTTTTTTCCTAACCAACAATTCATATGAATTCCACTAGTCATTTATCTTTTTCCTTAAATTTTGGACGATAATCCAATCTCCCATCAAATCTTTTTGGACTAGGACCCCATAAGGGTTTTTCTATACTTAGGGATATTGGCCAATGACTTGACACAAACTTGTCTCCTTCCTCTTGTTTGCAATATGGGTACACATTGGCCCATCCTTCTCCAAACAGAAACCTATCCAATTTACAACAACGACACCCCTCCTAAAATTCAACCATGTGAACTTCCATTTAACAGAAAGGGTCATAGAGGCCCAACTCGCTTATCAGACTATCTAACTCCCTCGTACTTTTCGTAACTATCCCGTTGTTTTTTTTTCTAATGGATTTCGAACCACATTGAAGTCACCCCGTACACACCATCTCTCTCCACATAAAATGCTTAATGCCCCTAACTTATCCCACAAATAATCATGGCCTTTTCTCCCACATGGTCCATACACCTTGATAACCACCACTTCTCCCCATTCATCTGCCTCACTTTAATCGATACAGTAAATTCCCCTATGATTTCTTTAGACACTGTACAACTCCTAGTCTCCCATGCCACTAATAGCCCTCCTGTTGACCTCATTGCTGGTAAATACACCCAATCTTTGAACCTTGAATGCCACAAAGTCGCTAATAAATCACTTCCTATCGAACTCTTCTTCACCTCTTGGAGAATAATTATATTTGGCTAATTCTTACCAATAAATCTTCCCATCATTCTTCTCTTATCTCTAGACCCACACACTCAAATATTCCATGAAAATATCTTCGTTTATCTTGGACCTCCCCCTCCCCCAATTTGCCTAACCCAACTTTCTTTTTTCCCCCTCCCTCCCCCCTCTTCTCCTACTAGCTTTTTAATAGTATCAACATAACGTTGATCTCTTCCAAAATGCCTTCACCTCGTCTTTCCTTAGAGACTCTATTGGCTCATTAAATTCCCCTGTGTTTTGATTTGTGGCACCATCTTTATCCTAGTGTAACACCTCCTGACTACTTCTATTCTTTGTGTGCAGGGAATTGGGCGCTACCGAAGGAGATATATTAGGGGTGGTAGGTGAATAGGAAGAGCTTCTAAACTCTTCTAATAGTGCATCTTCCTTTCCTTGACTCTGTTCATTCATTCAGTTATCTCAAAACTCATCTTCGCTATCTTCTTCGTCACCATTCGATTGCTCCCGGGCATCTAATGTGTTCCTATCGTAACTCGATGATTCTGCTTGACAGGACATTAAAATTTCATCCTCTTCCACCTCTCCATCATTGTTTTCCCCATTGATTTCGATCAATTGACAGCTTCTATCTAGTTCCCTTGCTACCTCCAACGCTCATCTTTCCTGTATAGTCAAAATGTGTGCCTATCTTTGAAAATATACATATTATTTGGGTCTTCGTCTATACACCTGGGTTTTATGCGGCTGAATTTTCTTCATATCTGAATTTCTATTCCACATATACCCCTCTTCTCTTTCAAGCTTGCCTGTGTGGTCCCTGGCACTATCTAATTCACTGGGCTCACCTCATTGGGCCCCAACTTGATTAACCTTATGGGGTCTAGCGTTATCATCGTGGCCTTGGTCGTTTCCCATTTTGGGCTTCCTTGTTATATTGAGCCTCCGTTCGTCTACTTCTATCGTTTTCTTTTCCTCTTTGCATTCCGTCATCTAGGGCCCCCAATCCTTCTTCCTATCCTTTCTTTCCCTGTTGGTTTATTTCTTCATATCTAGCCCCCAATTTTTTTGCGCCTTCCTTTTTTAGCCGTCTCTCTGCTGCTCTGTATCGCTTTCCTTCTTTGCTCTCTACAGAGCTTCGAAGTAGCGCGTCTCTGCTCGAATTCTACGGCCAACATCATATAGCTCTCTTTCATCTTCATTTTCTAACCGTTGCCTTTTGTTTGCATCATTAGCTATCTTCACCACCTCCCCTTATAGCCACTCCACTACAAAAACTGCCACCATCTTCTTTTCTGGCACTGTTGCATGTTGTCAGTCCTTCTCTTGTCGTACGGTCTTCACTCTCTCTAACGAACTCTCCCTGCTCCAATCCTGCCCAGTTCCTATGGCTGACAAGCCTTCTTCTTCATATTCCTTCTGTTGTTCTTAATGTTGCGATTTGTCATTCCATCGTCCCCCAACACCTCCCTCCAACAGATTGATGCTAAATAGTCTGATAGAGAAAGCCTCACCTTCGTGTTGCATCCCCATAACTTCCAACAAAAATCCCGCACTCCACCCCTTGACTTTTATGTACACCATATCGTGAGCTTCTCCTACTAATTACCTATCCATTTCTAGTAATCTGCCACATTTTGTTGCTATTTCCTCAAACATTGTCTTTATCCATGCTTCAATTGGAACACCCTTGATTCCTATCCACACATTTAGATAGCAAAATACCCTATTGTGCCACTATCCCCTTTTCCCAATCTCAGATTTTGTAAATCAAGCTAGATTTTATCTTCCCCTTCTTCAATAGATTCCACTCCTCCATTGAGTGTTTATATAGAGCTTTGTCCCTGTAGATAGGTGCTAATCTGCAATCCGCCTTTAGTTGCTTAGAAATTTCCTTTTTGATCTCTTCCTAGCCTACCTCATCTGTGAACCTCACGAACACCAACCACTGTCTTCTTTATTCATGCCTAATTTCACTTTGTTTCTTTGGAGTGAACCTCATTAAACTTGAATTTATACTTCTTTGAATTCTTGCTTGAAGCATAGGTTTCCCACCTCTATGGCCTTCACGTCGAATTGAACTAGTAGCGTATTCCTTGCTTTTCAATCCTCCCACAGTATAGAGACATCCATTCAACTCATTTGTCAATCCTTCCAACTTTTGGTTTCAACCTTCCTCTGGAACAAAAATCAACCTTTGGTAACCATTCTCGATATTTGTCAATCTCAAAAAACTTCCCCTCTTATTTGTGAATGTTTCAGCTATCAAAACAGAGTCCCTCCATCTTCGTATTCTCTTAAACTTACCATCTCTTGCCACTATGGTCACATCGCCCAAAATCCGTCATAGCCACCTCCTCATCTCTTCATCAGTCTCTATTCGAAACAATCTCCACGTAGTATATTCTTCAATGGATAATCCGTTCCATCTTTTAGATTTTCATACTCTAACCTGCTTTCATTCCACCTTTTTTTTTTGAGATATTCAAGGTCCTCATTCACTATAGCTCTTTTTCACATGCTTAACATGATGAAGATTCTCTAACGGAGCAATTTGGTTCAAAAGCTTTGCCGTCTCGTAGATATTTGAAGGTGTGAATAGTGAGAGAGTGTGTGCAGTCGTGCTAGTTAACAGAGTGATGCAAACAGAGAGAGAGGGAGATATTTAGGGCAAAATCACAAAGAAGGCGTGTTTTCTTTTAATGTTTTATCACGTATCCAACTTTGTGTGTTGGTATTACAATTAGTTTACTCACATAGGTGGCATAATAGTAGTGCTAGACAATTTTTCTTGCAACTTCAATGAGATGTATTTATCATACATTACTTTTGAAGCAACCCTCCATTTAACCATCTTGCTTTAACTTTATGATTCACCTCAACATTTGTTTCCTCTTTTTGATGAAAGATCTCAAATACCTAAGATTTTCAACCCATGTTATCTCTGATGTTTAATCTTCCATGCAACTGCTTCTTGAAAAAGCTAATTCAATTCATCCATAATTATTGCAAAAAGGTAAGGAAAAGGTAGATCACTAGTGTAAACCTGCGGTAATTTGGAACTCATTAATTTTTTTTTCTGCTGTTACTTTTTTCACAATAGTTATTTCGAATCCTACATACTTATCATTTATTATGTCCATGCACCACTGATAAAAATTTATCTTCTGTAAAACCCATAAAACCCACAATACAAACAGATTACGAACTGATTTATAAGCACTCAATTTACAAACTTAACATATTTATTGTTTCAATTTCCATTACATGTTAAAATGTAAATTACATTGACCACAATACAGTTATTTGTCAACTATGTATGTAACACTCATCTTAGCAAATTCCATGGGAGTGTGCATGGGTCAGGCATGGATTAATATTTTGTCTAACCCATCCATATCAAGTGACTAATTTAGGCACCCTGAACTGACTTGACATCAAAACACTATGAACACCTGACTTATCTGACTTGATTGTAAAATGATTAGGGTGTGTTAAACAATCAAAATTTTGAATAGAAAGTTTTCAATAGGAAAAACAGTTGAAAATTTTCTGATTTCTCTTCACATTCTCTTAGGAATAACAAAGTAAGAAAAAAAAATAGAAGATAGATCATCAAGAAGAACGATGAGAGACAAAATGAAAGAGGGAGGCATGCCTTTTTATAGGTTGGGAGGGTGCTCTACCTGATGTGGGGCTAACATTACTTGATTTTCAAAACCATGGTGCATTGGACTGACTGCTGAGGATATTTTTCAGGAGAAATACTTTTACCTGGGAAGAAAGTAGAACAAAATGCGGACTTGGCAGATACAAGACAAATTCCTCATTTACCAACCATCCATTATAAACATAGAGATTTAGCATACCACACCACGGGATTTACCTTTATATATATTTCATCTCCTTCTGCATCAAGGATATCTTTCCAAACCTCATTTAATTCACCATTCTCTGCCACTGTGATGCATAAATCAACCTTAGGTCAGAACCAGTTAATTCATGATGTGTAAATGATGATTGAAGAAGAATTCAAAATTTTCAAAACCTTGAGCTGTTACAAGACTCATTACTTCCTCTGCTGCAATACATGTCAGGGATGGTTTGATTCTCATAATCTACATAGATAAGAAAGCAATCAAATTGAGCATTCACATTAAACTTACAAATGTTAACTTTCCAAAACCCAAAATAGAAATCATAGGAAGATTTACTTGCTTCCCAAGTTTTGTGTCAATGACTTCGGCAACTAGGTTCTCTACCTGCAATAAATTAATTCTTTATTAGACAGGCAAAAGCATGGCTTGCATATGGTCCCTCAAGAATTTTATTAGGTTTCAGGAGCCCTTTCTTCATTTCGAGGTTGCATTATTTCCCTAATTCTGTTACTTGTATTATAGAAGAAGTTAAATGCAGATTGCATATCTAACCATGAACAATTGACTTAAGGTCCAATTCCATGTCATGTGACTTAACTAATATTCATTTATGCATACTGAACCTACACATTTTCACTTCTTTTTCTTTTTTATTTTTTATTTTTTTATTTTTTTTATTTTTTTTTAAGGAAACAAGATTTATATTATATATAATAAAAGAAGACCCATGCTAGAAGAGATATCTAGAAAGGAAGTTACAAGTTCTGTAGAATGTTTTGAATTGTAAGAACTGAATTGTGAATTTGAGGATTTTGAATAATAACTCTAAGAATTTACTTATTTTTTAAGGTTTTTTAAAGATTCAATGGCATTAGGATTTAAGTGAAGGATTTGAACTAATTCACCTTGTCTCGAATTGTGAATCATAAGATTCATAGATTCAAAACAAGTTTGTATAATTATTCTTTCCAAGTTAGTCAAAATTATGAATCGGCAATGAAATAAAATTAGTTTTTAGGGACATTTATTTGTATTTTAATCTTATCTTAGATTTTCATTTTAAGATTTTATATATTTTTCATTTGTGGTTTAATTTATTAATGAAATCATTGAATTTCAATATTCAACAGTAACATTGATTAATATAAAAAGTGCAGCCCATACGAAAAGGAAAATGGAAAAGAAAGTTTTTTTTTCTTTTTCTTTTTTTGATCGAGTTTGAACATAAGGAGCAAATTAAAAATGTCACCTAAAATGGTCCAAATTGTGAGAATCATGTGAATTTCATAAATTGCATTGATTTAGGAGGCAATTAGTGCATCAGGATCTATGTGTGATAGGGACTGATGGAAGGCAAATCAAATCATAAATTGTAGGATTTACTGATTCCAACTAGGGACTCTGTCAACATAATAGATGCTTACTAGTATTCAAAGACCAACGTGCTTAATGATACCCTTTCTTCTCATAGGATGTTCAGTTAACTGGTTTGGTTATTAACAAGTCATGGAATCAATCTATGCACAAAAGTTCTTTATGTAATCTGTGCAAAATCAGAAAGCATAATGCTTAAGAAAGATACACACATATCTCATGGAGTTATGGAATGAGTGGCAGTAATGTCGTAGTGGAGTTTTAAAATTCATTGTTGTTATCATAGCTCTTCACAAGAAATAAGCTTTGGGTATTTCTCCGAGGGTGTCTTTTCTGGTATATTTACACAAATAATATTGTTTGATTTCCCACATTAGCTATCACAAGAAATAGGTTTGGGGAATTTCTCCAAGGGTGTCTTTTTTGGTATATGTACACAAATAATATTGTTTGATTTCTCACGTTACCCATCAGATTTGGATGAATCACCAAGCCATGGCTCATAATAGCTAAAAGGAAAATTTCTATCATTTTTTCTTTGTAAATATTAATGGACAGCTAAATGCCACATGGAACATGATCCATGTAATTTTCCGTGAAAGTTACTATTTCCAACTGTCAACGCTAACTGACCTTCACACTGTGCTTGTTGCAAATAGTTTCAGCAAGAAATAGTGAATAGGCAGCATGCTTGTCTGCTTTAGATGGATCTGAAAAGAGAATATCAGCACATAGTTATGGCTCATAAATCTATATATTCAAAATTATTACCTCCAAGTAACCACTCTCTGTCTGAGATTACAGCAATTGAAAATGGTACTGCCTCTCCTTTCTTGAATGAATTTTTAATATTTAATATTGCTTCCGTCAGAATATCATAGTTCATTGGATTTCCAATCTACATTACACGGAATAAATGAAAGCATTAAAATGAATCAATATTTTTTCCATGGAGACAAAATATGTCAAACATATAAGAGAGACAATACCCTATGGGAAACATGGACATTTTTAAGTTTATCTGGACCCGGATGAGTGGTTGCTTTATCTCTGTCAGCCAAAGGCACATCTGAGAGAATTTCCTGCAAATGCATAGGGGAGAACATAAAAGACTTAATATTAGAGACAACACATCCAAACTTTGAATTGTGAACCTATTTCATCTTTGGAATTGCATAGCATATATTACAAGTACTACCCAGCAGCAAAAATCTTCATTGACTTTTCTTGTTTTGTTTTACTTTTACCCTAAATTTGGGCTCAAATCAGAGCAAAAATTGAGGAGTACATTTAGTCTTAGATTTCTTCTAATTTACCATTCAATCTCTCCACCCAAACCAATGTTCATACTTCCCTTGATTATATCCAAACTCAAATTATGTTCATGACATGTTGAAATTGACCCCATCATAAATGCTAATCACAAGCCTATTTTTTGAGCTCGTATATTAGCAGGTTGAAACATGGAGTAAACTGTGACTGGTTCAACCTCCTTTTTTCCATATGTTGATGTGTACAAGTGAAAATATATGAAAAATGTACAGTAATATGCATAGATCATAAGCCAAACACCCCTTAATTTTTTTCAAACCCTTAGATTTTACCAAGAGGTAAGATAAGAGGGTTTGAAAATATATGAAAAATGTACAGTAATATGCATAGATCATAAGCCAAACACCCCTTAATTTTTTTCAAACCCTTAAGAGGTAAGATAAGAGGGTTTGACATTTCTACGTTCTTGACTGTGGGAAAACCTCAATGAATCTATGAGACTAGAAAGATAAGAATTGATTCACAAAATAGTCGTATAAATCATTAGGAATAAACTAATTTTAACGCATACCATGCCTAACTTTAATTATATTATTGTACATGATTTAAAAAAAAAAAAACAAACAAACAAACTATTGCATTATAAATAAAATCATAGATACATGCAAGGAAACCTCCTACAAAATATATCCAACCCACTCCGACGCCCAACCTAGCCACAAGGCATTGCCCCACCCACACAAATGTGGAAAGGGGATTTTGAGTCAATATAAGGATAGAGAGTCTTACGGGGTACTAAGAAGGGCGCCTTTTTTTTTTTTCCAAATAGCTGGTCACAAAACACTTGCAAGCTTTTAGTTAGCGCTAATCTGTTGTATAAAAGATTAACAACCTTTGATTGAAATTTATACTTACTAAAAACTGATAAAAATGCAAAAAGGCACATTAGCTGCAGCATTCTCCATATGAATGTTAAATTTCTACATAATAACTTCCGATTATTAAAGTAAGTGGACTTGAAGTCAGAAAATTTAAGAAGAAAGAGGAATAGAAGAGTTTATGATAGATAAAGTGATAATGGAATAATAACATGATTTTGGATGAGTGAGATAGAAAATCACCACTATGCTTCCTGGTCCAAGATAATTATCATACTCTTGAATCATTTCATTAACGTCTGATCGCCAACCAAGCATAAGTATGCACTCTTTTGGCCCAAGACTCAAGTCTGACGCCTGCAAACATATACAAAGTCAAAATGACCTTAAAAAAACATTATCATGATAATCAGGATTTTTTTAATTAATGGAAGATATACCTTTGAACCTGCTTTTGAAGGACGTTGCACAATATTCTCAAGTCGTGTCCTTGTCAATTCCATGGTGCTTCTTGAAGAGTCATTATTTTTGTCTATAACTTCCAGATTTGAAGTTGAATTATCTTCTTCAACAATGTTCGAAAATACAATTTGTGACCTTCTCTTAATAGGTGATATAAACAAAACCTACATGAAGGAGGTGAAAGTCTGAAACAATTTCAGGAAATAAATTGATGAAGCAAATAAGAAATTTATGGTAAAGCCAATTGGGGAGAGCATATTCATGTAACCTATGAAGTTGGGAAGTTGCGAAGAAGCTAAGTTGAGTTGTAATAAATACTTTATCTACCACTATTTCTCGAAACACATATTACAACATTTCTTATTGAACGGCATATTTTATGGGGAGGAAGTCTAACATTTATTTATAAACATCTTCTTTGGACAATATGACAAGAAGATGAACTTGTCTAAATATACACATTTCAAATTACGAATATTCATAAAAATCATGGAGAATGTGTGTTTGATGTTCAAATCATAGCAATTTGCGAAACTATAAGTGCAAGATGAGTTATCAGGATAAACATGACCTAATGAATGCACCAGCAGAAGATCAACTTTTTGAAGTGTCACACAGCACAATGAATTCCCCTATAAAAAAGCTATTGGAAATGTGTATTCTTTGTAATATGCTATATAGTATAGAAAGAAAGAAATAGAAGAACCTTTGAAGGAAAAGAAACAAAAATTGATCAAGTACAGGAGCAATTAGAGATTCTGTTTGCTACTTGGTTGACTTCATCCAAACTAGGTAAGGTTATAATTTCTGGGAGTGACTTAGGAATTGGTAGAACATCCTTCATGTAATGTTATTGACTAGATTTCGTAACTTTTAGTTGTAAATTGAACTTTGTTGTGAGGAGATATCTTTTTTTTTTTCTAAAAGAAACAACTATTCCATTAATGTAAATAATTACAAATGTGAAATGACTCCTCAACAAGACGCAAACGCACACACATTCCACCCAAACCACCCCTAACTTGCTACAAGATATTGACCAATCCAACGTGGAATATCCCAATGATAAAGAACAATTACTAATCCAAAACGATGCTGAAAATTGAGATTCTTCCGAAATCACCCTTGGAGGTTGGAGTTTGTCATAAAAAATCCTAGCATTTCTCTCCTTCAACAACCACTAGACCACTGACAAACTTGTCATACCCCAGTGGCCCCTTCATTTCACATTGGCCTCCTCCCAAAACGGACAAATACAAAACAAAGATTCCTGCTCAACATCCTTTGGGAATCTAGGAAAATATCTCCTCCACCTATCCCAAACATTAGTTGAAAAAGGACACCTAAAAAACAAATGGTCTACTAACTCCCCACTCTGTTTGCGCAAAAAACAGTAAGATGGGGAAATATAATGCCGTAGAAACCTTTTTTGGACCATATCCCCTGTGTTAATTTTCTCCTTAACCACCACCAATGCAAGAAGCTTCACTTTGGACGGAAAGGGAGCCTTCCAGAACTCCTTTAATATTGGGGAGGGCTGCATTGTTGGATCATCAAGCAGATAAGCAAGGAAAGATTTTAAGGAAAGTTCACTTGAACTCTCTTTGAACCAAACAATTCTATCCTTTCTTTCTTGCATGACTGCATCACACACTCCTTAACAATGATTCGAGAGCATCATCTTCCTCTTCACCCTTTGGACTGCAAACTAAATGCAAATGGACCTCCCAACGAATAGGTGCTAAATCTGATCTATGATCTATGAAGAAGGAAATAGAACTGTCATGGCCTGTTGATTGCATGTATAGTATAGGAAAAAAAAAAAAAAAAAAAAACTAAGAATGCCTCATTTTCCTACCACACATCCTTCCCAAACCGAATCGCATCACCTCCCCTAGCCTCAATCAGATAATAGCATTCTAACAATGGTGAAGAGAGTGAATTAACTTCCATGGGATTCTATGATTTGTGTTCCTTTGTATGCCAACATCTCAACCATTACTATTTAGACCATGTCTACTTCTAATCACTCACCCCCATAATTGGTTTTGCTCCATTAGAAACCTCCATAGCCATTTTTTTGCCAATGCTTTATTCTTTGCTATCATACCCAACTCTCCTTGCCGCCCTTCCCAACCATTCTTCTAAAGTAGAGATACCGACAATGCAGGTATTGGACATATTAACTTTCAATTCGGACACCCAAAAAAAATACTGCACAATTTTAAAGCACACTCCACATTATTCTTATCACTGTCCAACAAAAGAATAGTATCATCCACAAACTGTAGATGGGCTACTTCTACCCTCTCCTTCCCTATTACAAAGCCCCTCAGCCTTTCAACTTCCCTCCCTGTGTCCAATATTCTCCCTAGAACATCTCCCACTAACGTGAATAGGAAAGGAGACAATGGATCTCCTTGTCTCAAGCCGCTTGCTGCTTCTATTTTACCTCTTGGCTGACCATTTATAAAGATGGAATAGGTTACAGTTTGCATGCACCCTTGGATCCAACTACCACAAAGTCAAGAAAATCTTAATCTACCATACATATCATAGGCCTTTTTAAAATCAATCTTTACTAATATTTCTTTCATTCTCCCTCCCACATAGTCTTCCATTAATTCATTTGCTAACAAGACTGCATCTGTGATGACGAAGGCAAAATTTGTTTTTCAAAATTATACCACCCATTAACCTTTTAATCCTATTTGTGAACACCTTGGCGTATATCTTATATAAACTTGTGGTGAGACTAATAGGCCAAAAGTCTTTAACTGTCCTCACTACATTCTTCTTTGGAATCAAGCATATACATGTCTCATTCATGCACTTGTTAGCCACACCCGATCTATGAAACTCCATCATAACTTTCACTAGATCATCTTTCTCTATGTCCTAGCTCTTTTGGTAGAATATCATAGCAAAGTCGTTAGGTCCTGGCGCCTTTGAGCTATCACATTCAAATATTGCCAAGCGAATCTCCTCCTTAGTGAAGATCTCTTCCAATCTACTACCCTCCTCCTTAGCAATTTGATTCTACTGTACTCCTTGAACTCCTCAAATCTAATTTTGTTTCTTTCCAAAGATCTCAGTAAAGTGTCTCCTATGTGGGCCACTATGTCATCTGCTTCCTCCAACACTTCGCCGTTGTCCCCCTCCACCTTAACAATTGAATTTGCAAGTTTCCTTCCACCCATAATGCGACAAAAGAACTTAGAATTCGCATCCCCTTCCTTCAATCATCTAATACGAGACTTCAACCAATCACCCCTTTCCATTTCCTTATTCAACTGTTAAAGCTCCCCCTTTTTCCCATCTCTCCCTCTTCTTTTCCTCATCCCATTGACTCCCCCCCTCAAGCCTATCAAGAGCCCTGGTACTTCCCTCCAAGATCTTCCTCCTATTCTCATCTTTACCCAAAGACTCCACCCCCCACTCATAACACTCCTTTTTAATAGCTTGCAACTTTTACATAAACTTAAACCCCTCCCATTTCCCAAAACATCAATGAGAATTCCACCAACCTTTTATCTTTTCCCCAAAATCTAGATGAAATGCCAATCTCCCG
This sequence comes from Tinospora cordifolia, assembly GCA_030144865.1. Taxonomy (NCBI): domain Eukaryota; kingdom Viridiplantae; phylum Streptophyta; class Magnoliopsida; order Ranunculales; family Menispermaceae; genus Tinospora; species Tinospora cordifolia. The sequence goes on from JAJIYU010000888.1 coordinate 24,494, forward strand.
TCAAAGCGTCTTGGCCCGATGCCCCACTGAGATTTAGTAGTGGTTAGGGATATTGGCCAATGGTTTGACATAAATTGCCCTCCTACCTTCTGTCTACAATAAGGATATAAGTTAGCCCACCCACCTCTAAATAAGAACTTGTCTAATCTGCAGCACATCGGATTCCTCCACAAATCAGACCAAGTGTATTTGTCGTTAAATAGAGGACAATCATGTAACCCTAACTCCATAGTTAGATCATCAAACTCCCTCATACTTTTTGTCAACCGCCCTCTATTTTTTTCAGTACTATGCCTCACCACATTAAAATTGTCCCCCACACATAACACTCATAGCCTCTAGCTTATTCCAAAAATGATCACAACCTTTCCTGCCACACGGACCATAACCACCACTCCTCCTCATCTACCCGTTTGACTTTAACCGACATGGAAAAGTGCCCTATCATTTCTTTAGTCACTTCACACCTCCTAGTCTCTCATACTACTAATAAACCACCTGTTCTCTCGATTGTCAGCAAATAGACCCAATCTTTAAACCTAGACTGTCATAAATCCCCTAATAGCTCCCTACCAACCTCTCTTTGACTAATCAAAATATTTGGATTACTTTGACTAATAAACCTTTTTATCATTCTTCTCTTCTTCCTAGAGCCACACCCCTAAATATTATATTTTATATGAGTAGAAAAATATTTAAAGATTATTGAGCATATTGGGGTTAATGCACACCAATACGTGAGATCAAATGTATATGATAGATTAAATATTAGTTGTTAATACGTTAAAAATAATTTATAAAATAAATTTAAATAAGTTGAATTTGATTTGATGCATATAAAATGTTTTTTGGTGACAGGATTTTATTGGTACTATGGAGACAAATTGTTATTGGATATTAGGAACTAGTTGGACAGTATTTTAGTGAGTAATCTTTACTTGTGGTATTATGTGTAACATTGGTAGCATATTAAAAATTTTGATTTTACTTAAATAGAATGATGTATTACATTTCATGCTTATTTAAATTTCATGAAATGATTTTGATGCATTGTAGCATGTCAATTACATACTTAAGTAGATTATTGACATGGTAGCATTTCTATTAGTCATAGTCTTAGGGAACAGACTCACAAGATTAATCGTTGTGGCAATTTTGGTTGATGCATTCCTGGTATGAGATAAATGAGATAGAAACATATAGATAATTGGATAACTAGAGGCTAGTGCACTCCTCATTGCACGGTGAGGAGCAGATTCGCTCTGTTATCTAGAAGGAGAGAGATGGGTCATGTTTTTAAAAAGATTGCACAGTTAAATGTTCCCCATGAAAATTGGCCCATTCAATATCTAGGAGTCCCCTTAGGGGGAAATCCGAACAGAATGGACTTTTGGGAACCAGTTATCCAAACAGCAAGGAGAAGAATGGTAGGGTGGAAGAAAACATTTCTCTCAAGAGGAGGCAAACTTCTGTTAATAAGACAGTCTTGGATGCCATCCCAACATACTATATGTCTATTTTTAGAATTCCTAAAAAGGTTGCAGCCACTATTGAAAGAATAATGAGAGACTTTCTATGGAATAATAATGAAGACTTCAAAAGATGCAACCTAGTTAATTGGGTTCAGGTCTGCAAAAGTATCACTAAAGGTGGTTTGGGCATAGGAGGGCTGAAGAGAAGAAACATTGCCTTAAGAGGCAAGTGGCTATGGAGACTTCAAATGAACCCCAAGGCTTTGTGGGCCACAGTAATAAAGAGCATACATGGATCCAAAGCTTAAGGAAAGGAAGTAGGCATTAAGATCAAATGCAGCCACCGTTCTCCATGGAAAGATATCCATAACATTTAGAGTAAATTCAAGAAGCATATTCGGTGGAAAATAGGAAGTGGAGAATCCATTGGTTTTTGGGAAGATATATGGTGCAACAATGCAAGCCTTAAGGACCAATTTTCTAATATATACAGATTATCCAACAGGCCAGCGGGAACAGTTGCTGATTTCAGAACCAGCACTCTAGAAGAAGGAAGAACTCACTGGGGATGGAACCTAGACCTTAGAAGGAATATTGGAGAGAACCAAATGGGGGAATTGGAAGGCATATATGGATTCCAGTTGGAAAGAGCCACCAATGCAAATAGCCCGCAATGGATGAGAGAACCAAATAAGATATTCTTTGTTAGATCCTTCTTAGAGTCCTTAAATGAAGAAGATAGCCAACAACCTTATTTTCCAACAAATTTCATATGGCAAACTAAAGTTCCTACAAAAGCCCGAATCCTAGCATGGCTAATATGCTTAAGGAAACTAAATACAAATGATAATATCCAAAAACATTTTCCTAACTGTCACATAAACCCTTCAATTTGTGTCATGTGCAGGAACGAATCCGAGATAATGCAACATCTGTTTTGGGAATGCAATGTGGTGAAGCAATTATGGAGATGGTGGAATTTCAAACACAAAAGTTCTGTACCTCCTACAGTAGACAACACTTTCCAAATACCGAATGCAGTCTCTTTTTCAAAAACCCAACAATTCTGGAAGACAATTTTGTTCGCCATCTGGTATGTTATTTGGAAAGAAAGAAATGCAAGGATCTTTGAAGACAAAAGAAAGCAACTAAAGCTCATATGGAAAAGATCCAATATGTTATTTGCTACTTGGATTTCAGTTTCTAGACTAGGAAAAGGGTGGGGAATGGCTTTGTAACGGGGGAGGGGGGAATACTTAACTCCATGTAACTTTGTGTAAGCTCTATCTCCAGATATCTCATCTGGATGTACTCTTTATTTAGTAATCTAATATCTAGTTTCTTTTCAAAAAAAAAAAAAAAATGCATGTTCACACATTACATTATGCATGTATGTTTTTTTATTTCATTTGCAAGTGATTGAAATCGGTTTTACCTTGCATGTTTTATACATATGATGGCTATATAATACCATAAGTCAGATTATTCACTGAGCTTGTTGTTTGCTCACTTTATTTTTCATTATTTTATCTAGGTTTTGACAGGAAAGGGAAAGGAAAGATGTTGTGATTTCATTATTAGTTTCTTTTCGAGTTGATAGGGTGTTATAATTGTAATAATTAGTTGGATTAATGTATTTGGAGATGTATATAACATCTAGTTACCACTTACATCTTTCTTAATTATCTATGTTCATATTGTTTTAGGTCTTCCTCACTCTTCATCATTAGGATCTTTAATAAGTTACTATATTAAATTGGCACATCCAACTGTCTTTTTTTGGGTCCAAACTCCAAACCAGCTTACTCAATTTTTTTTCTAATTTTATCTCCAACTAGGGCTCTTTTTAATTTTTCGAATATGTGCATTTCCATTGCACTTAGTTGTTAACAAATCGCTTCTTTAAGAATCAATATTCAACTTTGTAAAGTATGGTTGGCTTAATTAAATGCATGCAAGTAATGGAACTCCCTTGACAAGTAGTACTCTAAAAATAAAAAATTTTCACTATCTTAGCGCTGTACTATTTAAGTTAATGACTTTGTTCACAATTCTGTGGAGCTCAATAAATGAAACATGAAATATGAAATCATGAATTTAGATTTGTGATTGAATCATGGTATTGATATCAAAAGACACAACAGTCTTTTGAAGGAAGCTTACAAAATAGAAAAAGAAAATGCTGAAGCAATAGTCCAAAAAAATTATAGATTTACTCTCGATGGCAATTTTAGGATTTATCTTGTGAAACAAGTTTTTTTCTATTTTTCTTTTTGATGTCGTGGTGGTGTTCGTACTTAAGCCTGACTAGTCTATCAAGGGGTGCACACGCCTGCCCCAAGGCCAAGAATTAGGATAAATCCGAAGATTCAATTGATAGATGGGTGACTCAAACTTAAGATGTAAGTCTCGACATCAACGACCTTTGAGGATGGGCACTGCATTCGAGGCAATGCCACTAGGCGCCTCGTGAAATAAGTGTTATTTAGGTGAAAAAAGGTAATCAATATGTTATAAATACTGATGATTTTTTTAGATAGTTGAATAATGCTTCCAATAATCCAATCAGTTATTAAATGATTATGCTTTTTTCTAAAATTCACATAATTGTGCTTGGTTTTCAAATGCGACACCTTAAGTTTTATGTCTTCTTGATGACACAAAAGGGAAATTTTAGGATAAGCACTAACAGTCTAAAAATTAAAACAACTTCATACTTTGTCATTTTGCTCTAGGACTTCATCATCGTTTGGATGAAAGAGTATCTTTCCCTTTCTGTAAAGGCCACATACAACAACCTGCATGGAAATACACAAAGGGAAAAAATGTCAGCAGGAAATGGGAAAAACAAACTTTCATCTTTCTACAACTAATAGCAAGATTTTGAGGAGATTCACCTCTTGAAAACCAAGTCGGATAGTCTTATATTTTAGTCCCACAAGGTTTGAAAAACTCCTGAGATTAAAAACATTTTCTGCAGAGGAAATACAATAGTATCACAAAATTGACAGATTCAATGATAACAAAGAAACATTGAAGAATAAAAAGGGATAGATGAGTTGGACATTTATGGACAAGTAGAACTATAAATACAGCTAAAGTAAAAGGGATGAGATTATACTTTGATAGTTAAGTAAATGTCTATAGATCTTTATAAGCCCCTTTTGTCGAGAGCATTGAACAAATAACTTGGATGCAACATTTTCAACTGGTTCCACTTTTAATCCTGAGATTGATTTTAAGAGCTTACTTGTACTGGAGTTTGAGACCTACAATTAAGACAGAAAACATATTTCTCAAGATCAATAATAGATAGTGAATATATTTTATTTATTCAAGTGTCAGAGTTATAAACAATATACCTCAACAATGGTGGGCACAATTTCCATATTGGGAAGAGGTTGTAGAGCTAATACAGACAGCAAAGCATCAGTATCAACATCATACCTGATTATGTTAGAGAAGAATCTTATGTTAATAGATATCAAAGAAATCTAAATGTATAAACCCAACAACAATGTAATGCACTATCAGAAAAATGTTCACTATCAAAAATTTCATTTGAATTGTGGGATTGCCCCCAAATTTTTATTTTTGATAGGAAGCAATGCAGATTATACTACTAATTTTTCAAGTAAGTAACAGGGCATTAACTTGTGGAAAGATGGCCAGAACAAGAACATAGCAAGATGAAGGGCGTGGAGGCAGCTAATAACAAACATGAGCGAGGTTTGGGCAGTGAGGCTGTAGTTTATCAAACACATTTGTGGGCTCATGCTGTCAGGTAATAGAACTTAAAAAGTTGCAAGCTCACTGAATATTCTCTAGCTCAAGGTTACATCAATGTCCCACCTAAACAGGCCTAGGGGATGGTGGATATGTAAGAACTTGATACCCCATATGCAAAAATGGATGTACTTTGTTTCTTCTCAAATTAAATAATAAATAATATTCAAATGTCACCAAGGCATACATTAGGCCATAAGTTGAATGACAAGGAAACCTAATGCCACACACCTTTTCTGATTGTTCTCGAGGATGACTTCTCTACAATGACCACATAAATGTGACATATACAGGTCATGTGAAATTTCTTAAACAAAACTACTATGAATCATGTAGGAATTATGGAAGGCCCAGATATTGCTCATTTGTTGACTTGCAAGAACAGATTAAAATTTGAGCCACATGAAAAAGTTTCTCTCAAGCAACGGTAAGTACATATTGAAGGCTCTAAAACGGTAAACTGAGGACTTGAACAAATGTAGATGGAGGTAATGAAAGAACAAGTTCAAACATAAATCATGGCCCCATGGGATGTCATAGTTTTGTATAGAATTGAGTGATAAAAAAGAATCCAGTTGTCTAGGTCACATATTTACACTACAACATTGATAATGAAGATTGTGATGGTTAAAACAGCAATGAGTTAGTTGCTACCCATTTTTTGGGTGGCAAGTGATAAGCCAACCCACAAGGTGTTAATTTGGTTTTCTAAACATGTAAATAAAAAATAAATAAATTCAAATCAAAACTTTGATTTGAATATATCACTTTCAAAACCTTTATTTGTACATAAAGTAATAAGTTTTTTGAAAAGCTCAGATGGATGTTGGAGCAATCAAGTCTGTATATTCCCCAGCATAAAGAATAAAATAAAACAGAAAGGAGCCACATGTTAGGATGTTTGAAATATTGAAACAATAGAATCAACAATAGCACCATGTAAGGGATTATGAGATCTGAAAAGAAGAATTTCATATAGGTCATGTGGCATGGACAAAAACATAAAGAATTTACTTGGGGATGTCGTCTTATCCTTTATTTTACTTCTATAACATCCTAGCTTGGTAACTCATTCAATGCAAGCATTAAGCTTATGCTTCAAGGCAAAAGCCCCAAAAAGGAGGGTAAACAATCAGGCTGATGGCAAATCCAAAGCACCTTTTGAAAAACAACAGGATTGCATTCCTAGGTTTGACAACTTCGAATAGGGCGATGTGGTGATGTTATGTATTGAATCCCCAGGATTGGGAACTTGCATATCTAGGTTTAGTACTAATTTTATGATGGCTAGATAATCTATTGCATTCCTAGAATTTGGAACCTGGAATAGGGTAAACAATTAGGTTGCTGGTTAATCTAAAGCACTTTCTGACACCAACACATGACTGCATTCCTAGGTTTGGGAACTTGCATTTGTAAGTTTAGTACTTACTGTATTATTTTAAAAACTTGGATAATATATTCCAGCTTCATATGTTTATGCTTCGGATGTTGGAAGTTCAATTTCACAATGACAGGTTACCAATTGAACGATACGTAATACAGCCCAAAGGGACCATAGAGTACATGAATTCTCAATAATTGCTAAGCATTTGCAAATGCAGGGCATTAAATCCTCACGAAAAAAAAAGAAACAGTATCCTTGGCAATTGAAGTCTCACCTATCTCCTTTTGCTGGCAATATGATAATAGAGCGTGCCTTGTCAACTGCCGCCCTTTCAAAAGATTTTGTCAAACTAAGGCTGCAACTGCAGTAAGAAGGACTCTGATGTAATATTGTACAACATATGAAAGAAATGGAAAATAAAGTATACTAATTTCTAAAGGTTGCCACCATTTTTGAAATAGGGGAAAGATACGTTGTCTTTTATTTTAATATCTACACTTAATGATTAAGGAGGAGATCAAGTGCTAAGAAGCAGGGTTTTTTTTCTTTTTTTGACAAAGAAATAAATGGTTTGGGAATATTAAAGTTTCCAGAACAATTCATGAAACAAGAGAAGGATATATTTCCTCTTATTTTAATGGTTACACTTAATGATTAAGGAGGAGATCAAGTGCATAGAAGCAGATTTCCTTCTAAGAACAAATATTTGGGATTTTTGAATTTCTAGATTTTTTTTTTAATTAAATCCAGGCACTTCAGTGTTTCCAGTTCCAGTTTATTGATTCATCTAATTTTAGAGGCCAGGGAATATTAGACTAATATTTTGAATTAAGTAGTTTAGTGGGTAGTTTAGTAAATTTCCCTTGAGCTATATAAGCAAATTATTCTTCCTTTGATTAAATTGGAAATGGAGGATACTCTGAATGTTAATAAGTTCATTTGCTATACTAATTACTTAATAAGTTCATTGAGGTGGTAATATTAATACTCCAAATGCAGAACTGAACCTCCTTGTCACTTGCTATACTAAGTTAATTGCCCAGATGCATCCACACCCACTTGCCATCTTCAAACTTTGATGGAATGGGCAAAAGATGGACAGCTGTGAAATGTGATCATGGTGAATGGTACGGGTAGAAGATGGACAGGTGTGAAACAAGATTGTGGGGATATGGCAGCACAAAGAAGTGTAGCAAAGAAAAGCATCAGAGTGAGCAGCAGTGGATCTTTAGCAGCAATTACAGATTGCAATTCAGCTCCAAGGATTCCCACAAAAACAGAACTGTTAGCTTGGCTTATTAGTCTAAATAATTTAAATACAGCAGAAAACATTCAAAGAAAGTATGCTGATTATAACCATAATCCGTCCATATGTTTACTATGCAGGGATAGCTCAGAGACAAGTGCCTATATTTTTGGTCCTTGTAAGCTGATCCAGCACCTATGTAGTAGATGGGCTCAGCAATATGAAGATTTTGTTTTTCTCATGTCTGATGATCTTTTCAAAATTCCGGACAGCATAGTACAAAGAAAATTGCAGCAGTACTGGAAGATTATCATATGTGCAGTTTGGTATACAGTACGGGAAGAAAGAAATAGAAGACTTTTTTTGGATAGTTTTAGAACGGAAATGGCTATTTGAGAACAGTCCAATGTACTTTTTCTACTTAGGTTTCTTATACTAAGCTAGGAAAAGGATACAGTTTTGGGGATTGGCTATGTCAAGGAGCAAAAATCTTGCATGGTCTGTATTTTTTATTGTACTTAGAGCCATGATATCTCATCAGGCTCTATTATTATTAATATAATAGTCTCTTTTCAAAGAAAAAAAAAATTCAGCTCCAACAAAGCAATGACAAGCAGCATAAGAAACAACAACAAAGCAAATCAGCAATTGAGATGTGGCTCTGATAATATGATAAAGAAAAAAGAGAAGAAGATTGGCCAGGGTTCCATTAAGAAATGCTAAAAGAACGCATTACAAGAAAGAATAATTGGCTACTATAATCTCGAGGGACAATTAATAAACTACCCAAAATAAAGTACCAAATTACTAAGTACAAATTATTATCTAATACTTTGCCATTTGTTTTTTTTATCTTTACAGTTGGCGGATCTCTTTACGAAGTCACACTCTATCCAACACTTCAATTTTTGATTGGAAAACTCTCGATGCTTGCTAAAGCTACATCTTGAGTTTGAGGGGGCATAGAAGTATATTTTTATTTATTTATTTATTTATTGAAATGGAAACATAATTCATTAATTACCAAATATTGGATAGTCGTGTCATTACATTACTTCCCAACTAACAAAACATCTTTACCTTGCTTGAAGAATATTTTACCAATACCTACCCATTCTCCATAGCTACAACCTTTCCTTAATTTTGTAGACAGTTTGTGTGTTGCAAAAAGGATTTTTGATCTTTCCCAAACTTAGTCCGGCCTACTTTCCTTGTTCTCAAAGATTCTTCTATTCCTTTCCTCCCATACCGCATAATATATAGCAAGAAGAGACATCTCCAATACTCCATTGGGTGGCTGATGTTGTCCAAAAATGTAGCAGGCTAATTTTGAACTGGAGCATCCATCTAGTTTTGTCTCTCCCTCCATTTGATCCATATCCATCTGATAAGGGAGCAACTCCAAAACGTGTGCTTCGTTTATTCACGGCCTCCCAACACTAAAATCACCAATGAAGTGAGAGACCCTTGAATGGATTCTTTTCTGCAACATTTCTTCACTGTTAGCATTTCTTCCTCCTCTGTCTTTCAAGATAGCCCATCCCAACATCTTAACTTGAAATGGAACTTTGGCTTTTCAAATAAAATCAGCCCTTTCTACCCATTCATTTTTTTCTTCCTACTCTATCTTTCAAGATAGGCCGCTGAAAAGAATTAACTGAAAATTCTCCAAATGTAGTCATCATCCAAATCCGCATATCTAGTCTTTGAGATAACCTCACCTCTTCAAGGATCCATTATAGGACCACGACTTCTTGTAGCTCTTCCTCACTCAAGTTTCTTCTCAGTTTAAGATCCCATCCCCAGTTCTCCTAATCTTCCCTTTCATTCCCTCTAATGAAGCAATTATCTTCCCATTCTATATATCCTTGGGAATTGTTCTTGCAAAGTTATCGCCCCACACCACTTAACTTAGTAAAACCTTATCTCTCTCCCATTGCCAGTTCCACCTACTTGCTATTTAAACCATTGACCTACAGCGGTAATGAACTTCCAAGGTCCCCTATAAGTGGTTTTGGCGTCCATTCCCGCTACTTGTACCTCATCTCTCCCTCTATGAGTACTTCTTACAATTCTCCTTCACAGCTTGTCCTTCTTGTTCATTTTCCACCATCATTTACCGGCCATTTCAACATTTTTGACCTCTATATTTGCCACCACTAGGCTCCCTATGCTATACTTTTCTTCACTTGTTTCCTCTCATTAAGTTACTTCTTGTCTTCTCCTCTTCTCTTTTCCACAAGAAGTTCTTTATAATCATTTCTATCTCCACACCTACTCTTCCTGGTATTCTAAATATTGACAGGAATAAGTACGGATAGTTGCCAACACTGACTGTAGCAGTAGAGGTCTTCCCCCTCTTGAGAGATAACTCTTTCTCTAGCCCTCAACTCTTCTTTTGATAGTTTGAACCATATGTTTCCAGAATGAGCTTCTATTTGGGTTCCCTCCCAATGGAAGACCTAAATACTTCAAAGGCTAATCTCTCATAGGCGCCCCCATCTCTTGAGCAACCTCCTCCACTTCTTCCCTATCAATATTCACCCCTACCATCTAGCTCTTATCAATATATATTCCTAGCCAGATATCCTGCAAATATTTTGAGAAACTTCATTGTAGCCCTCCAATTGCTACTCTTACTATCCAAGAATAATAAACAGTCATGATCAAATCGAATGTGGGACACTTGTACCCCGTCTTTGCCTACTTTAAAAACCTCGACCACTCCTTTTTGAGTAGCCCTCCTCATCAAACTACTCAAAGTATCAATCACCAGTGTATACAAAAATGAATATAGGGGATGCCCCTGCCTTAATCGCCTAATTCCATCTATTTTACCTCTCAACCTTCCATTAATTATAATGGAATACTTGACTACATTCAAACATCCCCTTATCCATTTCCTCCACTTCTTTTCTAGTCAACATCTCCGCCAAATATTTCCAACTGATTATGCCTTTGCCAAATCTACCTTCATTAGAAGGCCTTTTTCCTTTGTAACCCTCTAGTGCTCTACCATCTCATTAACTATTTAGATCAGTGTTGTCAAATCGCCGCCTAGGCGTCAAGCCCCTCTCAACGCCAAGGCCACCTGACCGTTGGGAGGGCTTCTCTGTAAATTTAAATAAAATAGGAGAGCTTTTAATTAATTTTTTATTTTTTTATTTTAACCAAAATCTAATAACTCTGTTCTCAAACCTCTCAAAGTCAAATGACTTGAAGCAACTCTGATGACCATCTCCAACACTCCGACGAGCAACTCTGACGTCTTCCTCAGTGAGCAACTCTGACGACTCTCTCCATCTCACTGTACGTCTCTCTCCCTTTCTCTCGGCTCAACTCCCTCTCTCTCTACTTTCTTTTTGTGTCTCTCCCACTCTCTCTGCTCTGCCTCTTTCTCTTTTTGCATCTCTCCCTCTCTCTCTTTCTACATACCTCCCTCTCTCTCTCTACTCTCTTCCTCTCTATCTTTCTACATCTCTCTTCTCTCTCTCTATATGTACGTCTCTCTTCTCTCTTTCGGCATCTCTCATTCTCTCTCTAGTTATCTCCCTCTCTCTCTCTCTTTCACACACAATTAGCTCTTCTTTTTAGAATGTTATGAATATGAAGTATGTGAACTTATGATGATCATGAGTTTATCATAATGTGTTAACTAATATGTCACTATTTATAATTTTATAATTTATATATCATTAATTAATTAAATGTAAAATATAAATAAATAAAATTATAAAAGAACAATTCTTAAGGAAATGTATGTATATATATACGTGTGTGTGTATATAGTAAGGGACCAATAAATAAATAAATAAATCTTCAAGGACCTTTAAATAATTATTTTAAGGACCGCCTAGTCCTCAGCTAGGCCCCACCTCGCCTTGTGGAGACTTATCATCTTAAACCGTCTTATCACCTTGACAACACTAATTTAGATTTCTTAAATCATATGTCTTCTCTTCACAAAGGCCATCTAGGCTTCATCCACTATTTGGTCAAGGATCTCTCTTAGTATTAGACAAAATCTTTGCAATGATTCTATACAAATTAGTGGTAAGGCTAATTGGTCTAAAATATTCTACCTTCATAGAATTTGCCTTCTTTGGAATCCGACCAATATAAGTTTCATTCATGATCCTATTAATAATCCATTTTCAAAGAAAAGGAAGGCACGACTAAGCAAGTCTGGCAGCCGTCAGTTGTCATGTTCGCTACACGTGTAACAACTATTAAATTAGGAAAGGATCTTGATTTTGGAGAGTGGATGAAAAACTGGCACATTCTATATGGCGTATAAGGGGTGTATCTATAAAGGTATATTTTAGTTTGTAGAGGTTTTTGGTAGAAAAATTGTTGTAGGACTGCTCTGACATGTGGTTGTTTGGTACTAAAATTTATTGTATGGGATATCACATCCCACAAATATTTATGAATAAAAATTCCTCTCCTTTTCAAAAAAAAATAAAAAAAGTCTATTAATAATCCATTCCTCATAAAATTGCCTAAAAACCTTCTAGACATCCTCTCTCATCCTCCCTTATTAACTCCCAAGTCATTTGATAAAACTTCATTATGCAATTATTTGGCCCTGGAGACTGTCTCCCTCACTATCAAACACTACTCTTCTCACCTCCTCATCCTCATCCTCAAAAGGCCTCTCTAGGCACTCCTTGCTCTCTTCAACTATCATTCCCCAATCTAAACATTCAACACACAACTTTCTTCAAGGCTTCCTGTTGGACAAATTTGTGAAATATTCCACAATTATGTCTTTTATCTCCTCAAGCTACTTGACAATTCCTTTTCTCCTATCTTCAATTCTCGAATATGTAGCCCCTTGACCTTCTTATGGATAGGATTTTATAGAAAAATTTTGTATCATATCCCCTTCCTTTGCCCACTTTATCTTTGCCATCTATCTTGCAATTCTCCCTTTCTTGTTCTCCTTCTTATAAATGTCTCCAATAATTTCCTTCATCTAGTTTATAGCCTCTTCCCCCTCCCCTCTTTGCCAAATTTTCTAGGATTTTGTGCAGCTCCCCTTCTAATTCAAACCTTTTTCTTTCATCCCCCAGCTAATTATTCAATTCCATTCCCTTAATTTCTCTTTCATGTTATGCCTCTTAGTTTCCTCATGAAACCATATCCTGCCCATCTCACTAGTTGAATCTCCACCCACCATGGTTTTATCTTCTCTTTGATCTTTGGAATCTTCATCCAAGCATTGACAAATTTGAAAGGAATAGGACCCCATGTATCGTCTCCCATCTCCAACATCATTGGCCAATGGTCAAATGTAAGTTTTTGTAAGGTTGTCCATTTGATCACCTTCCACTAGGTTTTCCATTCATAATTGAAGAGGAATCTATCCAATCTAAACATAGTTGGAGGAATTCTTCCATTTGTCCATGCGAACTTAAAATTTTCCATTTGAATGCCTCTCAACCTAAGAGTAAAGTTTTGTAATTAGTAATTTAGTACTTTGGTTTGGGTAGTTCATTAATTTTTCCTCGAGGATGTGTAACCCAATTATTCTTTCTTGTAATGCCTTCTTTTAGCATTTCTTAATGGAACTCCAGCCAGTCTTCTTGTCTTTTTTCTTCATTAAGGAAAACTTGTGTATTTGTTGTGTTCCTATAAACATGGATATTTTATGGTTTTATTTCCTAAAAATACCAATCAACAGCACATATTTATCATTGTATGGATTTCATCATATGTGTATATGAGGTCCAACCCCATTTCTATTTGAAAACATTTCGCATACGTTGTGGAGAAGAGATTAATCAATAGGATCGCAAATATCAATTATTGGGGTTATGAATATCATTTAGTGTATTGCGAATATCAATAAGTGGATTTCGAATAAAGAATATTATGAAGACCATTATAAGAAGCTATCATTTATTGTTTATGGTATAAGAAAATAGGCTTGATACATTTATTTATATGTCATCTCATCTTGAGAAAGTGAATAAGAAAACTCTCGTCTCCTTTTTCACAAAGTAGGCCATAGAACCTGTAATGATCCTACTTTTGCAACAATGTGTTCTGATCAAATAAATAGGAAATTTGGAGAAATATTTGATAAGGGTGAATTTCTGAAACAAAATTGAGGCATATTTGATTTTTGCAGAAAAATGTATTAATGTTAGGAAAATATTAGATAATTTTGAAATTATGGCACATTAGGAGTTGAGTGAGAAGTGAAGGGCAAAAGTGGAATAGGAAAAAAAAGCAATTTCAACCTATGATGTTGTAGCCAACTGCAACCTAATGAGGCAGCGCATTACGACAACTAGCCTTCAGAAGGAAGAATGCGATTTGCATAACGGTTGGGGTGTTTTGAAGCGACACTTGGACACACACATGGCATTTCATGGCCAAACGAGAGCATGAGGTGGCAGCTCATGTTGCCACCTACCACCACGTGTCGAAAGACGAGCCACGTGGCATGCAAAATTTGTCTATAAATAGGGGTCCCCAACCATTAGATGAGCATTCAACGTGGAATGAGTTTGGTGAAGTTTGTGAGGAAAAGCCAAGAGGGCGAAGTACGAGTTCGTGGTATTGATCAAAAGAGGTACCATAAAGGAGAGACCCCAATTGAAAGCTCAAGGAACAATTCATTGATGAGAGAGAAGCCTTCAAAGTAGGCTAGTTGTTTAGGAATAAGAGATTTAAAATTGAACTAATTTTCCATTCATTTTTGCTTATGAATTTGATGATATTATAATGCTTTTCTATAAGGATTTTTGATTGAAAACTCATTACTAATATGTGGACTTGTGATTTGTACAAAGAATGGATCACCAACACGAGGGGAAAGTGATGAAGTTACACCCAAAACCATGCTTAGACCATGGTTTTACACCCTTAGGCTATGGACCTATGTGTGATTTCAAGCGAAAAATTGTGATTTCACACTTTCAGGCCTGGATATCAAATAAATACCCCCAAATGACCCCAAATACAAGAAAATGAGGTGATTGTGAGAAGGGAAAAGGGATAATAATAGTATAATGGTTGTGGATATGATTATAATACTATTATTTTGGATGACATTGTACAGGATAACAACTGATATTATAGAACTCTTGAACCTCCATCATTGTGAGTAGTCTCTAGCATTTTTCTTATATGTTCTAAATTAAAACTTTATTTTGAATTGCATGTATTATAAGTTGACTTGCATGATGGATTTTAGCTATTTAATCAAAAAACATGGCTTGTGTGTGGATGCATTTACTTCAAGTTTGCGAGGCTCCATCTAGACTCATGAGAAATTAGCTCCAAATTTTCAAGGCTACATTCGTTCTATTAGTTTGTGTCTCCAGAGTTTTAGGATATAATGGATTTTTTGACCATGGTAATGGATATATTGCTCCGAATTTTCAAGGCTGCACTTGGTCTACATGGGTGTGCACCCAAACTTTCAGAATGTCCTGGATTTGTTGAGCCTAATTGGATATGATGCTGACATGAATGTTCTCAATGGATTGTACTTATGTTGGATGATTATTTGTATGTTTTCTGAGCTTAATTGCAATATTTTAATATTATCTATAATGAATTGATTCTCGGCATGTTGCATCCCATGCATACATACTTTTGAGCAAATGCTGACAACGTAGATTTTTACTCATTGATTCACATTGAATTTGGTTCATTATTCTCTATATTTTTCAGGAACGTTGGGAATAGACAAGGGGAAGGCCATCATAGATGCTTAACTTTACTTAGGTTAGACAAGGGGAAGGCCATTGTAGATGCTTAAGTTTACTTAGGTCTTCCATTGTATTTCTTTTGTATTTCCATTGTGTAGTGTGGGTCAAGTTGTATATTTGACCCCACCAATTTTGTAATCAGCTTTGTAACCCAACCTACCTATGTGTTTACAACAAAAGTTGCATACATTATGAGATGAAAGCTCTTTTGTAGATATGTTTGGTGTGTATGAAAAGGGTTAACTTCAATTCAATGAGTCGGCGACTGAGAAGGGCTCGTTGAGTTGTGGTGCTAACCAGGCCACCCTTGATGTTGGCTAGGGGGTCCCAATAGAACTAAACCACATTATATTCTTGTGTCCTTTGTTATTTTCAAGTTCCAATAACTTACATGCCCTAATTTCTCCCACATTATCCAAGAATGATGGAGGGATGTGGCAACCATAGGGTGGGCTGGTTGTGCATTTGGTCAAAAGCTATTTGGCTATAAGATTAGGTTAAAGAATTGGTGTAAGATTTCATGGTTGGTGATCTACCTAGGAAGTATGAATTGAAGGCTATCATCAAAATGCTTGACGCTCAACCAAGCCACGTCAATTTGAACTTGCTACAAGCTAAGTGCCAAGAAAGACAGAAAGCTAAAAGAGGAACTCTTCCATCCTTCAAAGGGAATTTCAATTAATGGCCCAAAAAGGTAGGATTAATTGGGTTAGTGAAGGAAACATCATATACAAAATCTCTAAGTAATAGGCGCTCAAGGAATGCTATAACGAAGGTAGAGAAAAATGAGGTGCCCTTGGTGGAGAGCGAGGGTGGAGTCATGGGGGAGATTGTGTATACTAGTAACATCTTTTCATAGAAAACAACTATGTTGTGGAGGATTTAAGGAATAGCTTGTAGGTCTTTGCCTATGATGACGAGTGAATGATTTTAATGTCCCTTCAACTTGGAAGAAATATGAGAGATGCTTTTTCATTGTGAAGGTGAGAAAGCACCAAGACCTGGCGTCTTTTCACCCTCCTTCCAAAAAAAAAAAAAAAAAAAAAATTGAGAAATCTTAAATATTGATCTGTAGTTGGTTATGGGCGAGTTTTTCAACAAATAAATGGCTAATATATCAACAAATGAGACGTATATTGCCGTAATCTTGAAAAGGTTAATTTTAAGAAAATTCGAGATTTTTGGCCTATAAACCTCACCACAAGCCTTAATGAAGTTGTTGCTAAAATCTTTGCTACTTGATTGAGGACGGTTCTCCACCATATAATTGCTAAAACTTATATAGCATGCTCAAAGAGACAAAAAGATATATAATACTATCCTTATGACAAATGAAGTTCTTGAAGACTTTAGGTCCTTGGATATGTAAAGAATCGCATTAAGACAAATATTTAAAAAGTATATGATACGTGCAACAAGATTTTCTAGCTACGTTTGAGAAAGTGGATCAGAGGGCTTTCTTGTTTTTTTTTTTCTTTTTCTTTCTTTATCAATGGAATATCTAGATGGAAAATTGTCTCAAGAAGCCTTGGACAAGGTGATCACTATCACGCCTTCATCATTATGGCAACTATATTTGGGAGCAAGAGACCCCTTACGATCCACAATCACATTTTCATCACTATGGCAACTATATTGTGGAACATGATTGATAGAGCTAGGGAAGCTAAGGTGGTGAAAAGATTCTTATTGTGGAAGGAAAAAATTTCTACTGCCCCATCTTTAGGATGCAAATGATTGCCTCTTTTGGCGGAGAATGACATGTCCAACTCATATCTACACTATGAGTAATTCAAGGTTTTTGCCTCATCTTGGCGATGAAGTTGAATTTGAAAAATTGTCAAGTTGCTAGTTTTTCTTTCTTCTTTCTTTTTTTTATTATAAATAAAAAAAAAATCAAAGGCTAGCAAAGAATGCATCCATGTGTGGTTGCTTGGTGAGACAATGTCCTCTTAAATAGCTTTACCTTGCTCCTTGTGGGACCCAATAGTTAATATCCAAGGAGAGGATTGGAGGGTGGGTTGTCTCTCTCTTATCAAAAACGTCCTAAAAGCCATCCACACCTACTTTTTCGTGTACAAAATACCAAGATTGGTGACATAGAGGACTAGAAGAATGATGAAAAACTTCTTTGTGGAACGGTGAAGATAAACTAGTAGGCAGTAACCTCATCAAAAGAAATTTGGTTAGTGGGCAAAATCCAATAGACTGAGGGATCTGGAATTTGGTCTTAAGAAACAAATCACTAGCAAGGAAATGACTATGACACTTCTCAAGAAAAGAGTCTCGCTCACTATAAGCTTAAGCTATGACAAGCTAGCATCGAATTCAAAGAGAGTTATAGAGACGTGGGGGTGTCTCCCAATGCCACCTATTGAAGCTCGAGGAAGTTCATGTTCATTCATCCACTCTCATTATTCAATCTTCCCTAACCTTGTAAGGCATAAGTGGCTGATATTTTTATTTTTTTGAGAAGAAACTAGAGAATATATATATTAACAACGAAAACTGCCAGATAAGCTATTTGGACAGAATTTACATGGACTACATAATGTTATGCCAATTACAAATGTAATTTCCAAAATTGTATCCCTGACACATGTTAGATATAGAAATCGAAGTACAAAAAAGGATCACAGATCTCACCCATATTTTACATACATCCCTACATATGTCTTTAAACAATCAATCATTTCTTTCTTCCCAAACACTATACCATATAGTAAACATGATTATTTTCGTTTATCTGATAATACTTTTTGGCTGTACATTTTTAGTCGCCATGAGGTCGTCCCTTAGCATGAGAGGCGTGATGGTAGGACACTTCCCCTACCATTGGTTCCAAATCTCCCTCAAGACTCTACAGTGTCCAAACAAGCTCAGCAGCGTTCCTCGTTCCCCCTACACATACAACAGATAGTTGGTTGTAGCGAGTGTGAAGGGTATCTTCTTTGTAACAAATCTGCACTATTCAATTTGTTTAAAAGAATTAGCCAAACTAACATCTTAACTTTTGTTGGGACTTTTATTTTCCACGCAAATTTAGCATAATGAAAAGGTGGGTCTTGATTTCTACCATCCAACTGTTGGCTGAATAATTTCGCAAAGAAGACAAGGTCTTTATCCCTAGTCCACACAAGTCTATCCTCCTCCTTATAAGGCTAAAAAGCTTGTACCATATTCAACATTTCAATCACCTTCTCTATGTAGTTTTTCCCAATGTTTCTGCTCCTGTGCAAGTTCCAAGCCCAATTCTCTCTATCCCCCTCTCTATTGTACATCAAAAAAATCTGAAATGGTTGCCTTATGTTTATCAGAGATTCTGTATATGCTTGGGAACATATCCTTTAAACTCTTTGTGATGCACCACTTATCTTCCCAAAAGTCTACATCCTCTCCTCTCCCCACTTTCCATCTTAGTAAATTTCAAAATTGAGAGTGGAGACTGATAATGGACTTTCGAGGAGAACTCTTGTTGCTTTTGTTGTTTACAGCTGCCTCCTTCCCCTTTGCTCATTGTCCACAGATACTTTTGATGATACAGGCCCAACCATTTGCCCACGTATACTTTTGCTGAGTGTACCATCTCCACAAACATTTGCCCTTTAAAGCCTCGTTACTAATCACCAACTTCCTCACTCCCAATCCACCCTTCTGCATATCCATACATACTTGGGCCCATTTGACTAGGTATTGGCCTTTTTCCTTATCTTCCTATTTCTGAAGAAACTGTCTCAATGATTCTTTCCACTGTAACAACTACTTTCTTCGGCATCTAGAATGTGGAAAAGAAATAAGTTGAAATTGCTTCAAGCACCGTTTACGGCAACAAAAGTCTTCTACCACTAGAAAGGTAACTTCGTTTCCAACTGTAACACCCCGCATCCCAAGTCTCATCTTCCACGTCATCTAACGGTTCAATTCTAGTTCATCAAAAATCTTGGGATGCCCGGGAGACGGGCCTGTGCTACATTTTCTTCTTCTTAGACCCAAATGCATTAGGTTTCCTGTGTACATTAGTCTATGTACAAAAATAACATCATAA
>JAJIYU010000889.1:0-42218 GCA_030144865.1 Tinospora cordifolia
AATTGATTTTTGATCCGTACTTGGATAACTAGGACATGCCAAATTTTTCATTCATCAATTCTGTGTAATATTCTAAGTAAAATTTCTATAAAATTTCTGAGATGTTACAGATGAGCAAGCAAGGAAACCAAAAAGGAAAGTTGCCATGAGCACATAGGGGACATCAACTTTGAATTAGATTATGATTTAAACCTCTTTTGTATTCACGCATAGTTAGGAAACAAGATTGTACTTATGCCTTTTGAATTAGAAAGTCATAGTGGTCCCACTTGCCAACCATGAGCACACGTGCGCTCTTTATGTAAACCGTCCCCTTTATGTGTAGAAACTTGCCCAAATTTTTGTGAGCTACCCAAGGCTGCCCTAGGAAATCCATATGCTCTCATGAACATCTATATAAACCCCCCATACTCACTTTCATCTCATCCTAAAGCAAAGAGTTGACACTTCCCTCTTTGTTTGTTCTTGCCCTCTTCTTGGCACCTCTTCTCACCCTCTTTTCTCTTCTTATTTCAGTATTTTAGGGAGTTGTTGAAGTTGTTTTTGTTGGTGGTTAAAAGTTCTTTAAGTTCTAAATGTGGTAGATAAGGGGAACCTCTGCCAAATTCAAAAGGAACTCCAATTAAGGTGGAAGGGATTTCTAGAACTTCTTCTTTACTACTTCAAGTCTTTAGCATATTCATGTTTGTTTTTAGTTTTCAGCACGTTTATGTTTAAATTTGAAGCATGTTTGATCAAGTTTTATTTTCAATTTAACATGTTTTCATGTTTTAATTCATATATGATAGCATAACATGCTTAGAAACCATGTTTAGGCTTATTTTTGAATTTTCAAGCATGCCATGTATGTTTTCCATGTGCTCTTGATTTTAAATTATGATATTAATTATTATGATCTTGTTTCATATTTATTTGAAATTAAATATGAGAAGGTGAAGATAAAACCCACGTACCATCATAGTAGTCTAAGTGATGTTATGGGTGTGGATGTGTTTTAAAATACTTGAAATGCGGACATGTAATCCTTATTTCCAATGGAATGTTACAAGATGAATTGTCATTCCATCCCAGAATAGGAGTATTTTAATGAAGAACATTAAGGGATTAAAAACCTCATTTGGTCAAATATACAAAACTAACAAGATATTGTTTGAAACGCTTAGTACTTGTGAGTGATTGAAATTAGATGTACTTTTGATTTTAATTAGTAGTTTGATGAATGATCTATTGGCCTATGTGCTCACTCCTTCCTTTTATTTTTGACGAATTTGAAATATATGATGAAGCTTGCTAAGGAATTAGAAAGTAAGTTTTTAAAAAGTTTCTATGTAAGGGCATATTGCCCAAATTTTGAATAAAGACTTAACGTTGAATTTTTGTTTTAAGTTTTAGAGTTATGTACTCTTCCTTTTGATTACACGAATTCAATAATGTATTTCTTTATTTTATAAATAAAGAGTTTGGAGTTTTCTTTTGTTCACTTGCATTATCTTGTTGAATTTTAAACTCAATGGAAGTGTATTTATGAGTATTTCGGTAAGTTTTAGAATAAAGGAATTGAGATACAAGTTGTGTACTTGTAAATATAATATATGACCCAACCCGCCTTGTGGTTGAGCTTAAACTTATCTCTTGGGGTTGGGGTTTACAAATATGTTCATCAATCAACACTAAATAAATAAATGATTGTGATATCTACGTGTAATGAAAGAATTTTAGTAATGACTATGTAAATGAATGAATGTGTGACATGCCCAAATATATGTTGTTCAAAGGAATCATAACCTGAACTTGGAGAAGATTTTTCTTTAACGCGCACCCTCAAACTTAAACTATGCTTTATCCTTAAGAGCACAACTCGACATTAGGCACACACACAGAGGGATACGACACACTAAAGCACAAGCATCCTTAAAAGACTCGCATTCAGAACATGCATAGAAAGGGAAATGGCAAGTAAAATTAGTCATAAATCCACAAGTAAGAAATCAATAAAACCATACGACATCATTAATTATAATAGCAAGTAGCAAGGTTAATAGTTTTGATAGTGAGTAGCAAAATAATCACATAAACATCCCCAAAAGTAATATAGAAAACTAAAGCCTAGCCACAAAAGCTCTCTGCCTCAATAATATGATCTACATTATTTTCTCCATCAGAAGAGTCATCATCCTCAGCCTCATCATCATCGTTATCATCATATACGGGTGCTCCACCGCAACTACTATCCATATAGGGGCCAAGCAAGGTGGAGGAGGCACCATCTATAGTGTTGTGGATGGGTGATATATAATAGGCAGTGTAGGTTAGCAATCCCATGTAGAGTCGCATGAGCCTCTGATGTGGAAGCACAAGGAGTAAGGGGTGTAGCTACAGACATGGAAGGTGCCTTTGATGTGGAAGTAGTAGATGGGTCTCTCCTTTTCTTCACCAATGTTGTCGTTAACATTCAGACAGTAATATGATCTTTCATCTTTAGTGTGGGGTTGCCTACTAGCCATGTGACATTAGCCCATTACCATAGTAATGTGCTGATTGTTAGATGCAGGAGGCTAACATGAGTCTTGTCAATAGCGTATTTGATCGAATTTGATATGTTTTTGCCAACATTAATGGAAATGCCCTTAATTATGTAGTATAGAATAACAACTCGCTCTACTGGAACCCTATTGATGGATAAGGTAAGAATTAAAGTAGCACATACAAAATAAAGCCATACCTTAGTGATTGCTATGAACGAACTTTTGGATGAGCTGACATGGTGCCCATTAGTGCACTTCCAAGAGACACCTTTGCTACATAAAGTCTTCAAAACATCTTCAAGATCAAATTTCCCATTCGTGTATTCAGAGACGTCATTAGGGATATCAGTGGGGAGACTATATAAAGCACTGATTGCATCTGCATCAAAAGAGAACCATGTGCCCCTCACCCATCCAGTTCATATGCATTGAAATAAAATTCTTGAACTATGGATAAGGTAGGAACAGTAGGTGTCGCAACCCACTTCAGAAAAGTGACGTCGCGACTGGCACATAATACCATATACGATACATCTACATATATAATACTATGTCAGCCTCTCACACTTAATCCTACTCAATATCCATACAAAAATTTTGACAGAGTCTCCTCTAAAATTTTGACTTATCCCAATAAATTTGTCACCTAATAATCACATTATCAATCCACAGTTCACAACAAATAATATTAAACCACATGCTCTAATCAACCATACCTCGTAGTTCATAATTTACAAAGTTCCACTCTTAACTAGTATAACCATGTCCCAATCCCTCTAGTGATATTACATATACTGTGATAATTATAATTATACAAAAGTACAACCCACACAAAATACTTAAATCTACACTCCCAGCAGTGACTGAAGAGTCAACTATCCTTCTTGTGCTAGTTTCTTCCCTTTCTTATCTATTCCTGAAATGTTAAAAATAATAATTGAGCTACAACATACCCAGTGAGTAATCTTTATCCATGACATTTACGTGCATTTAAATAATCATGCAGAAAATCAAACAGAATAAAACATTTAAATTCATCATGCACATTTAAGCTATACATACATGCATTCAACATAGTGATCAAGCTATTTTCAATGCATCATTTAACAAAACATATGCACATCCACATCTTTCAAAATTAGAGTCAGTCTCACTCCTTGTCTGGCCTGGACAATAGTAGACTATACCTCTAACTATCACCCACTCCACAACCATTTCAAGGATTATCACATAGAGAAAGGCTGATACTTCTCATGGCTCAGTCCCACATGGATTATCACATAAGAAGTACTATTCTCCAAGGCTCAGTCCATCGAAATGATACTATATTTTAGATCTGCTATTGCAAATCCAAAACACACTGCCGTGTAAATACAGTTTATGAATTTCAATCAAATGCAACAAATATCAATACAAGTAGCATGCTTACATTCAAATCATTTTCATATTTACAATGCCATATAAATAACCAAGAGAAAGAAATACTCACAGATTACCAACAGCTTAACCCACAAGCCATGTATTTCACTTCCTGCTATAATAACCAGTCTCTACCAAATTTACTATAAAATTCAGTAATATAAAATCCATCATTTCCTATATATTATATATTTTCATTTGCATTAATTCTAATTTTATAAAAATTCTGGTTTTGTCATACTATCACCATTCATATAATGTCAAAAATGATTACCATTCACCAAAATTGTTGTCCAACCAAGTTCCAATATCCACTTCCAAAATTTAGGTTCCAATGCACCAAAATCAACCTATCACAAAAACAATTTATATTCACAAGCCACAATTAATTTATTTTCATAAAGAATTTATAACGTACTTATTTTTCATATTTAATCACATACATGCATTAGACATTACGTATGGCTTGCACATTAGCCCGAATATTCTTAATAACCCTTAAAACAAATTTTCTGCTCAAACTCCATATTTTTTATAGCATCACATAAAATAAATAAGCTTCCAAATCATATTTTTCTTTAATTTCCTAAATTTTTATAAATAATCTCATCGATCATTCATTCACCAAAAATTCATTTCATATCCAAAATTCACAAATTTGGTGTCGATGAGTACGTATTTTCATCCTATATATTCTTATGGCTTTCAATTAGAGTTTTATTTAGGTTTAGTATACCCAAAACCTATCCAAAGGTTATAAAACTTTGGGTATTTATTTTAAATTCTACAGGATAAACTAGCACAATCTAACCACATATCTAGGATCTACTTATCGCCAGAAGTGTTTTGATATAATTTTTGTTGAGTTTTACTTAAGGTAGAAAAATACCCAATTTTTGGGTACAACTATAAAACACTGTCTACAGTAAAAAATAAACCCCTAGGATTGTAGTACATAGCTTAGTTAGCATTTTTGTAACTAGAATTTGAAGAAATAGCTTACCTGCGCGACAAATCTGGCAAGAAAATGGACGTTTCTTTTTTTTTCTTCTTTCCACCTTAGTTCAATTTCTGGTCCTCTGTTCTTCCTCAATTATGTTCTGGCAATTGAAGAAATCAGAGAAAGAAACCCCTTTTATATAGTATCCACACCCCTCTTCACGTGCCTATTAACACCCAACGGCCACTTTCACCCACAAATATGTTAATCACAATTGCCATTTCCTATTTATTACCCACTCAATTGCCAAATTACACAACCGACCCACACATGATAGTCATATATAACATACTTTAAATTTTCCACGCCCACTCATTCTTTATGTAAATAGATATATAAAAGGTTGTTGCTCAACCATCAAATATGTTACATGTTGTTCATCATCTAAACTACAATATCCCCATCACGTGCCCTTGATTGAACCCAATGCATGCATGTTTTTTTTTAAGCGAACCTCCCCACATATACATCATATAATATCCTAAATTCAACTTCACCAAGCACTACCCACCTATATATAATTTATTTGCTCCAACTAATGCCCTTAATTCATCCATATATATATATATATATATATATATATTCAATTTTTTTTTCCTAACCCACTTAAATCATCCAAATCATAGATATATAACCCATTATTTACTTTAAGTATTCCAATTTAATTTGTTTCTTTCAATAAATAATTTAATTTAATTTAATTAATTTCTACACATTTATTTACTTCAATTAATTTATATGCGTAACGTGTATTTTCTTTTTTTTTCTGTGTAATTAATATGTACATACACACGTACCTCATACAAATACGTGTATTTGTACATATTTACCGTCATTTAAATTTATTTACATGTTAAATTAAAATGCGCCTATAAATGATTTCCAATGTCTCATTGCTACAATGTGGTCGATGCCCAAATGACATTAGTCATCATTAATAAAAATGTCTCGTTCTGGAATAACTTGCTGGTAATCTTGTATATATTCAAACTTCTTTTTGGCATTTGCAGATTTGAAATGAGCTTGATCCTTGGGGTCAGCCAATTGTGGTATACACCGAGGCCAAGAAGCGGCATTCTTTGTTCTAGGCGGCTTGAAATCAATTTTATTAAACAATCCAAACATTTCTAAATCATAAGGGCATAGGAATTTTGCATTAGTTCTATGTCTAGTTAAGGAAAACGTAGTATATGCACAGTTAAAAGCAATGGAACAGTAACATGTTAGAAGAAAGGATGCAATTCATCATTCTTAAAGCATAGGAATTGAATTAGAAAGGCAATGGGAATGTTATGCTAAATAGATCAAAGCTCATTGAGGGATAACATCAAACACTTGGGGAGGACACACAATTATGAGGAAAGTCATATGAATACTTGAAATGCAATGCAAATTGGACTAAGAATGCTACAAAGAATGATAAACCAAAAGAGAAACTAAAGGAATTGTAAATTAACTTACATGATTTCCAAGAGAAGAAGGGGAATGATCAAAGCTAAATGGCCTCTAAGAAAATGGAGTTTTCAACAAGTGATGGAGTGCAAAATAAACAAAAAAAAAATGGAAGTTTTTGGTTTTTAAAGATGACAGTACCACAATACTCCGTGGGATTGGTACCCATTTGCGCCTCTTATGTATATATGTATATCCTAAGTACTAATATGCATGCCAATGAAAAATTAAACTAATATGCAATCATGTGGAAAATAAAAATAAAAAATAAATAAAAAGAAGAGAAAAGACAAGTGGATTGCTCCCACTAAGTGTTATGTTTAACGTCATTACCTTGATGTGGATATATGATATTAGTCTTTTAAAGCCAAAGTTTCTGCACTCTGTTGGGTTTCACCATATAAGATCTTCAGCTATTGGCCATTGGTTTTAAAATAGGTCTCATCCACTGAACTTTACAATTCAATAGCATCGTAAGGGAATACCTATGTGACAAGAAACAGTCAAGACCAACAAGGCTTGAGTTTTTCGAAAATAGTCACAAGTATGAATTAAACAAAAGTACTTGCTAGCCTGGTTAGAATTCTTTCTTCTTGATCAGTTGATCATGCCATTTCTTAGTTCTTTCTTTATAAATATGACCATTTCTTAATTCTGTCCCAATTCATCTCAGTTCACTAGTTGAAGTAGTCTATTCTCACCACACTTTTGTGCATCAGAGTTTAGCTTTCTAACTGCCCAATAAGCACTGTGTTCCAACTCATATGGTAGATGACAAGATTTTCCATACAATAGCTGATAAGGGACATGCCAATAAGAGTTTTAAATGTTGTCCTATAAGCCCATAATGCATCATCAAGTTTTTATGCCCAATCCCTTTGGTTTGTGCCCACTGTCTTCTAAAGGATTGCCTTGATCTCCTCATTAGAAATCTCCACTTGCCCATTTGCTTGAGGATGATAGGGCAAAGCTACTTTATGTTGCACATCATATTTAGTGAGAAGGTTGTTAAATAAACGATTACAAAAATGTGTACCTTTATCACTCACAATAGCTCTGGGTGTGCCAATCTAGAGAAGATATTGCGGGCCAAGAATTTTTGCACTATTCAAGCATTGTTCTTTGTTGTAGCCACAACTTCCACCCACTTAGAGGCATAATCAATAGCCAACAATATATATTGCTTCTCATCAGATGGCAGGAACGGTCCCATGAAGCCAATGCCCCATACATCAAATAGCTCAACCTCCAAAAGGGAATTCAGAGGCATTTCATTGTTTGCAGAGATATTAACTTGTTTTTGGCAAGCTTCACATGTCTTTACAAATTGGTAGGCATCTTTAAGCATAGTGGGCCAATAAAACCTACTATCAAGAACACGCCAGGTATTTCTATAGCGATTATAGTGGCCACTATAAGGAGAGGCATGATAATCATTAAGGACTTTCTAAATTTCATCTTAATGAATGTAGGGGTAAATAACTCATCAGAACATCGACAGTAAAGATGAGGATCATCCCATAAATAGAAATTGGCTTAAGTTCAGCATTTGATAGACTTGGTGGTGTTTTACCTGTTGCTCAGTAGTTAGCAAAGTTAGCATACAATGGTCACGGTGTAGTATAATTAGAAGTTGCTCATTAGAGAACAATTCAACGATACGCATAAAGTCATCATCAATGTCTCCAGGCAGACCAAACAAGTGAACAACTACCACATTCTCTATATGCTTTTTATCTTTTATTTAGATATCAAGCTCTTGAAGTAGAAGGATCCATCTAATAAGATGAGGTTTAGTATCCTTCTTGGCAAAGAGATGAAGGATTGCGGCTTGATCAATGAACACTATGACATGGGAACACACAAAAGAAGCTCTAAACTTGTCACAAGCAAAGACAACATCTAGCAACTCTTTTTCTATAGTAGTATAATCTTTTGTGCATTGTCTAGCGTCTTGCTTGCATGGTAAATAGCTCTGAATATCTTGTCACGTCTTCATCCCAACACAGCACCAACAGCATAGTTACTAGCATCATACATAATCTCAAAGGGTTCTCCTCAAACTAGACTAGACATGATAGGAGCAAATATGAGTGCCTTCTTCAGCGTAGTAAATTGTAATACCCTAAAAATTTGTATGAAAATAAATGAAATTAAATGATCAATTCTTTTGAAATTTTGCGTATATTTTGGTACAATTCAATGTGTATTTCAGTATAGAAAAAGTAGCCAAAATAGAAATAGAAAAAAGGTGATTTTTTTGCCGCATTATCGCAGTAATGAAACCTTCAACAAAAATAAGAAAGTCGCGTGGAAAAAGTAGGCCAACTAGCTACAACAATAATGGTAGTGCATTATCGCAGTAACATGGTAAAAATTCCAAAAAAATGTGCGAGAAACAAATAGGAAACATTTTTGACCTATTACAATGATAACCAACTATGGTAACATGGTAATTTTTCAAAATAATGCATGAAAAGTTGCCCAAGACGAATTGGATAGTCACAAAACCCTAAGTTACCAATTCCTATATGCAAGATTGAAAAATTAGTAGGTTTTCTACACTGGAAACACCCCAAACTTGCCAAATCCCACCCATTTGAACTTTATATAAACCTTGCCTAGGCTCCTATTCTTTTTATCCCAGCAAGAACTGAATAAGTTTCTTTTTGTTATCTCTACCTCCCTCTTGGCATCCTTTTACTTTCTTAGAGTGATAGTAACGAAGTGATACACAGATTTTGTTCTAACAATTGGGAAGGTCTCAAGGATCTTCAATAGAGGTTTCAAATGGAGCAAAGCTATCTGAGGTGTAGATGATTTTCAACTTTTACTTTATTATTTTAATTTAAATAAGGCTTGCATGTATGCTATGTTTTAAATATGCATGATTAATTATCATACATTCCATGTAGAATGCACATGCTTAGACTCACATGAATAAAAATACATGATCTATGATTTTATGATGTTACCATGCTTATATGTATAATTTTTGCTTAACTTCTTTTGTATATACATAAATGTTATATTTTTATACTTAATAAAAGCTTAGTCAAGATTCTAACCATGAACCGGTGTGAGGAAAGATTTTTTTCATGTGTGTTCCAACCATGTCGGACCTTTGACTTAGAATTAGGTGAAAAGATTGACCCCTTAGTGAATTGGGTTATCAGGAGTGATTCCACTTTATAGAGAAGAGTTTGAGTTTCAAAAATCATCCCTCGCCCTGAATTTGGAACATAGAGGTTGACCCCTTTTAGTCTTAATTACAACTGAAAATAATGAACTATTTGAATTACATAATATTTTGAAAGTAATTTGTTGAAATAATAATTTAAATATTTAGAATGATCCTCTAGGCTTCAAGCGCACCCTTCTTTTTTATCTTTGAAGAAATTGATATATCATGACTTTATGGAAGACACTTAGATTATTTTTAAGAGTTTATTAAATTGTAGGGCATGTTGGCCCAATTTACTTTGTTAGAATTTTAAAGTTATTTTCACTGTAATAAACACAAAGGTTATGTATCCTTTGAATTTTGGATTTGATTAATGATATTGAATTATGCTATCTAAATATTTCCCAATGTTCATCTTTATTGAATTATTTTATATGAGTTAATGTTACTTAAAAAGTCTTAAGGATTTTGGAAGAAGAAGGAATGAGACAATCTAGTAGCACATGCTCCCCTCTTGGGTGGCCCAATTGAAATAGAAAATACTGTAGGATAATGTTGGCCCAAGGCGCAGGAGGCAAGGCATTACAAAGGTGGTATCAGAGCCTAGGCAATAGTTGCTGGGCTAGAAAGAGATAATAACTCTGATACCAAAGGTCGTATCAGAGCCTAGGCTGTGGATGCCTTGGGTAGATTTAGAAAGAGTTGACTCATACCTTTACTTATAAAGTCCTACCTCCTATTTTGAAATTGAAAATATATTTTTCAAAAGAGATATATGTTTTCGAATGTTTTGTTTGGACACAAAGATTATGAGTTGAACTGATAGTGGGTAAGCCTTGTCCCGAGTAAAGCTAAACATTGAAAAGGAGATGAGTTATCTAGTTCTAGAAGGTTAGTTGCTAAGAAGGTTTCGGTCTCATTACACGACTGGAGGTTGTCCAACCAGCTTATGCAAGTGTCAAAGTTGAAGAACACACTTAGTTTGTAAGAAAACTAGGAGGTTGTGTTAAAGGGCAAAGTATTAAAATACAAAAGGGGTATCAAAGGTGTTATCGAAAATAGATAAAGGTTGTGGGATCCAACCAAAAATCAAAACCCTAGGTCTAGGAAAGACATCTTAGGTAGAAACTTGGGTGTTTCCAAGGGGGGCATAGCGGATCACAAATAAAACATTTAGGACATAGGTTACAGATTGAAAATGTGTGAAAATTGAATACTTGATTGGTCAGGACACGAGATTGGAAAAATCTTGTATTACTAGTTTCCATGTGGTAAAGGATAGATATGAATTTAAGGTTATGGAGGAATCTTGGACTTGGACAATGATAAGCCATATTTGGTGAATGATCGGTAACTTTAGAAGATCTTGTTTCCTTATGCTTTGTTGGTATGGGACGGTCTAGTATAGTGGGGCGTGGGAAACCTTAGTTGTCAAAACATTTGTGAAATTAATTGGGTGTAGTGAAATCTCTAGGTAAAAGTTTGTGTTGATGGGCAAGGGTGGTATGGGATGTTCAAACTCGGAGGCATAGATGAAAACTTGGAATTTCGTTGTGCTAGCGTGAACTTGTAGAATTGTATGATTACTTGATTAATTGAATGCATGTTATACTTGTTAAATTCATGAAAATATATCACATGTGTTTTGATTTTGGGATCAAATCTTGTACCCGGTGACATTAGAAGGTCTTGAAACCCTCAAACAAAACCTAGAAGAATAAACTAATAAGCTATTGAATAAGTCAAAAACCTAGAAACATAAATCTAGAGTCAGGATAGCACGAACAAAACAAAAACTTTAGGAAATAATGGTCGGATCAAAAAGATATGCTACTAGGTCTACCACATCTGACGAGACTGAACCATGAGAACAAGGGGAATAGACTTGTGTTGCTGAGGCTCAAATTGAGGTCGCGATGACTCCCGAGGTGATAACAAAGATCAACAGAAGGGTTATGGAATAGATTATGATGACACTACCTCAGATGATATCACAAGTGGTGCCCTAACTGCAGATACAAGAGCAAATTCTAGTACAGTAGTCAGCGCCCATACTCGAGGTTCCAGTTCATTTGAGGGCACAAGATGACGCTAGGGATAAGGAACATAGGGACAAGTTGATGGAGTTGTAGAAACTTTGCCCCATCTCACTTTGATGGCACGTTTAACTCCATGATGGTAGACTACTAGTACTAGGAGCTGGATGAACACCTCGACATATTGAGGGCAACAGGTCCCCATGAAATGACGCTAGCTACCCCATCAGTTCAAGGGACTAGCTAGGAGTTGGTGGAGGATGCCAAAGGTGGATCCAAACACTAATGTCATGTAAATGGACTGGGAGGAGTTCAAGGAAGTGTTCAATTAGAAATTCTTCCCAGAGGCTACGCTGCGGAAGATGCACTTCAATTTCATCAGGTTAATCCAGAGGGACATAATAGTAGCCGAATACGAGATCAAATTGGCCAAATTTTCACCTAAGCTGATAAGGGAGGAGAAGATGAAGTCCAATCAATTTGCAGAGGGTCTTAAGATTGAGATCTGAAAAGTGATAATGCTAATGGGCCTAAAGACATACAAAGACATCATGGAAAAGGCATTGATATTGGAACGGGAACTCAACTTTTAAGAAAAGTTGAGGAATAGAAGCAAGATGCCAAGTAATGACAAAGATTACCAAAGAAACTAGAAAAAAAAGAATATCTTACAGAATGGTAGCAGCAAGATGCCTCAAACTCAAAATTGACCCAAACGAGCCACAGAGAAGAGTAGTTGGAGCAGGCCAGAGATCAAGGATTGTGCTTCCCCTGTAACTAGTCAGGACATATAGTGAAGTTCTTTTCCTCAGGATAGACAACCATGGTACAATCAAGGAGGATGACAAAATGGTCATCCTCAGGGTAGACAACAACAACAAAATGCTAACCAGGGATAGAACCAAGGTCGTGATCAGAACTAGGCCAAAGTGTTCGTCGTTACTAATGTAATCACCCTAGGTCTTATAATGCGTCCACGTCAATTTGAATTTTAGAAAATTCTAGATAAATATAAAAATGATTGGAAACTTGTTTTTAATGATCATTGTATGTTATTTAATCAAGATAAAATAAATTAGAACGTTCGGATAGTTAGAAACGTGCGGGAAAACATGTAAAAAAACAAGACATCACACTGCCGACCGCGGTCCGTCTAATGCCGACCGCGGTCCGTGGTGAGGAAAAATCCGTGAAAAGTACAAAAACACACTGTGGACCACAGTCCTTATAGGCAGACCGCGGTCATCAGTGGAAAAGTGCAAAAACGAGAAACTAGGTCACATCGGTGATCGCAATCCGTAGAATATCGACTGCGGTCCATAAAGGGATGATTGAGGTCCATAAAGTGAAAATCGAGGTCCATGAAGAGAAATCTGTCTGAGGACCGAGGTCCGTCTGACGCCGACCGCAGTCCATGTGCGAGCTATATATATGTTTCAAGCTCAGATTTTCTCATTTTGCACTGAAACTGCTTGGGATTCGAAGGAGACGACGGGAGAGCAACTTGAAGGTGAGTTTTGATTTCTTTTGGGTTTTTCTTTAAGATATTGATATCATCTAGAGTAGCTATTGATGGGTGGTGAATCAAGTGATGGAAAATCCGTTTAAGAGCTTGTGTTGTGGGTGTAGTGGCTGGAAACCGAGCCAAACATGAGGAACCATTGTGTATTCCCTTCTATGTGTGTTTGGACACTAGTATAATGGATTTAGGATGGTTATTTGGTCGTGGAAATGAAGGAGTTGATTTCATTGAAAGGGAATCCCGTTTTTAAGGCTTGATCAATGGATTTCAGTGAATAAACAACATAAACAACCATTCCCTAGTTGGTTTATGTGTTTAAATGATGGTTGGGTGTCCAATACACTAGATTTAAGTGGTAAACTGGATTAGTAATCACAAGTATGGTGTACACATGTGCAATCCCATTATTTAGTGAGAAATTGTGTGTAGACCGTGGTCCATGCCGTACTGAGCGCAGTCAATGGACTTGGATGTCGTTTTGGAGTGTTTTGGGTACACTCTAAAGCACTGAGTGATAATAAACCCTTATGGTCGAGTTAGATGTGTATTAAAAGCCCAAAGTAATGTATCATTACCATCCAATGATGCAGATTGATGATATTGGACTACTGTGTAAGGGGTGATGATCCAGCAGCGTTTCGGTGTGTACAGGTGGGATTGATTATCTCTTCCTCACTCTTTAGTATTATGCGGACACAAGATATGGAATATGATCTATGTTTAAATTCATGTACTTAGTATCATGCTAGGGATGTATGCTTTGGGTGGATTGAATAACATGATATCCTAATGTCTGGTTACTCACTTTCTAGTACTAGGATATTATGATCAGTTTGGTGTTTATTTGCTTTCTTTGCTTAGGTTAGCATTTGTATAAGCATGTTTGTATACTGTGTGGAATGAAAACTATGATTGTGAAACTAAAGAATATTAAAGGTTTATTAAGAACTCCACGTACAGGGGCGATGGACGGGCACTGGTGGCACATCGCGTTGAGGTTCTCCGGATGTCCCAGGACGTCATCATGGGTATCCCCAACTAGGCCAAATTGCAAGCGGCCGTATGAGACCCTCGAATTTGGAAAGTCATGAGGATTGTTCCCTTGGTTTCAGTATCTTCTTGAGTCGTGGTTTCAGAGGTAGACTTCTGTTTGATAAAGATGTTGTGCCTGATTGTGTTCAGGACCACAATTGGGATGCTGAGGGTGGTTCACTCTTTCGGTTAATTCCTGACATCAGATGGTAAATTCCTGATATTAGAGCGCAACGGATAAACTGACTAAGTGTTTCAAATGCCCTAATGTTTTGAAACTATCTGCATGTTTCGTATGTTCATTTGTATAATGCTATTGATGTGTAGGGGAGATCCACTGGGATTTCGAGCTCACCCCATTTTTATTTTACAGGTACTCATGAGCCCAGCGCTCAGTGAGGATGCAGACCGGAGACTGGAGGATGTATAGTGAGAGAGAGTGATATCTATGTTAAACTATCTCTCTGTTTTGTACAGTTTTTACGATGTATGTTTGAACTTGGGCCAGAGGGTTATGTGTCATATTTTTGTCTATGTATATACAGGACTGTTTTACCATTTTAAACACTGTTTTTATCCTGATTGATAAACTGATGATTTTGAGTTATGATATGGCTAAACAGTGTTCAATGATTTAGAAAGATCTGATCCAAAAAGTGTTTCCGCTACTGTTATCTTGATTTCCAGTATAAATATGATTTTGAACATCCGGTGAATTTGATTTGAAACCAATTGCTTAGTGAAGCATGATTAAAATGATTATTTGAAATTAAAGAAATGATTTAAACCTCGTGTACAGAGGTAGAATGATAGATGATGATAGCTGTCGCACACCTGGGGCCTCGGCAGACCACGCGCCGGGCTTGGAGCCGCACGACGCCAGACGACGAGGCCTTACATTGACAGACATAACGTCCGGTCCGGGGGTCGGGGTGTGACATTTGAGCCCAATGGCCTCTTGTCATTCAACTTACAAAATAAAATTAGTTGTGAATCTATAAGGCCTTTATGCCCAACAAAATTTAGACTACTACTGAAACAAACGTTGGCTGTGAAGATGTCTCTAACTACTCTTAGCTATTACTGACCTAAAATGGTAGAAGTGGGGTGAGCTCAAAGAGCCCAGTGGATCAAACCTAACATTTAAACCATTATATCAATTAGACAAACACACATATCATACACTTCCAAGCATTATGCATTTCAAACATCAACTTGTTTTGAGTTGTTAATAAGACCTAAAGGAACATCCTCAATGTCCCCCTGTGGCCTGGGATATCATCCATAGGTAACATCCTTAGGCCGGTTATACATTTAGGACCCCAACTAGGGAGTGAAGTCCTGTATGACTGTAATACCCCAAAAGTCAATAAACCCTTTACATAATTTTGAAATTTATTATTATAAAATAGATAATTCAAATAAATAAGAGAAAAATTAAGTTTTGTCATAATCATATAACACAAGTATTAAGGAACCCAAAATAACCTATAACAATAATATAAATTTGGAGAACATGATAAATATCAACAAAACTATGAATATAACACAAAAGACTCTAGTTACGATGGTAATAATCGGGATTAATGTGGTAATGCAAGCAAAACCCCCAAAATAAAACCTATAAATTCAATGTAAACATGACTACCGCAGTAATGTATGATTATCGCGGTAGTGTATCGCGTTACCGTAGTATTGCGTGATTATATAAGTTACCATCTTTGCGTAAAAACCCTAATCTTCATTGTTAACCCTATTGTCGCACGCTTTCTTCTATGAATCGAAACCAGCCACTTTCAGTGATACTTATCCTTCAACCACACACGTTCCAAATTAAACAAAACAATTTCATCCCCTATTAACTGCTAAACAAGCTAAAACAAAAGAAGAACTGGGTAGACAGTGAAGGATCCAAATAATAACACAATTGCAAGCAAACATACAAAGGTAAAGCATTAGTTTTCACCCACCTAGGTATTCCCTATAACAATTTGTGCATGATTTAAGATATCTTACATTCTTTTGATATAACAGAAACCTAGAATCAATCTAAACGATCCTTCGAGATGAGCAAGAAGAGTAAAGAATAGGAGTTAGGTATAAATCTCATCTATCCTCTATCGTGCTTGTTTCAAAGTCTTAGTTTTGGTATGTCGAAGTGTCATACATGAGAGGGAACAACGAATGAAAGAATAAACATGAAAGTATTATTTTTGGGAAGTTATGTGATTATCGAAGTAACCTTCCATAGTAATGTAACTGATGTACATAGACTACTATAGTACCTACCACGGTAATGCGATTAGGGTTCTCGGGTTACTGTGGTAGCCTACCATGGTAACACGTTTGAAACAGTATTCATTTTTCACATGTACCATGGCCACCGCGATAATGCATCAACTTCTTCTCTTTCCCCCTCACCTACACATTTTGGGTACTACGATAACCCTCTCTTCTACTGTGGTACGTAGAAGGGAAAATACACTGTTTCATATCTATTCGGATTCTTTTTCATACCATAAACCACCATGATTAAGTAATCATTAGATTATGATCTAACAACATTAGAATTGTATCAAATACTAACAAAATAACTTTGATCTTGAAAGGTAGAGGATTCAAGACTATTTAAGTAACAAGAAGAGGGCCCAAGGGAACAAACAACAAGTGCAAGTGATTACTTTGCTCGCTAGTATTATTGAATCTTAATGCTAAACATGTTGTGTGTTTACATTGTTTTGAATGCTTAGGAGCATGCTAGGGTGCACTTAAATAATGATTTGATGCCATGATTCCATATGTTTTACTTGAACATTGAATAACATGATTGTTTTATCCATGCTTAATGAATTACATGCTCTTATAACATGAGATATGAATGACCATATCCTAGATATCATGAGATGCTTAACATGTCAGATTTACATATATAAATGATGTACACTTAATGATGAAATGTTATATAACCGTAACATGATGAAATGAGTGGTTGTATAATTTTGATTGCATTAAATTAAGATCTGAACCACATACCATCACAATGGTCCATGGGGGATTACTGTGGGTGTTCCTATGACAAGGAATGATGGGTTTGTCCCCAGTTTATGATGATAGGATGATGGGTGTGACGCTAGTTCTTGAAGATGGAGCAAGGGATGTTTCCCTAGTTCCAATAGGTTATTTCACTACAATAAATCGTACCTACAACAACATGTAATGTTTGTTTTTATACCCATACGACAACATTCATGGTGATGTTGTCAATCAGGGTATTGTTAAACGGCCAACTACTTTTAACAACGATCACGAGCCTGTTGTTGTAAATCGTTGTGTATCGGTCTAACAGTGAGGTTATAACGATGTTCGCCCGTTATTAAATGATTCAATCTTTTAACACATATTCAACAACGATCACAATGTCTGTTGTTGTTGTGATGTTATAACAATAGGTGCACATTGTAAAAAACCTAACCTTTATCAACGGTCACGTGTATGTTGTTATATCATGTATCTTACAACGTTGTCATATATGTCAATTTTTTTAAATGGTAAAATTATTTTACTACAATATATATTACATATATTTACCTGTATCAAATTCATAATATTAAATAAACGTTATTAAACATTTGTCCTATCATTTCAAATGGCGCATTTAGTATCACTTAAGAATAATAAATTTCATAATGTCAAACATATATATACAATCCATCAAAAAGTGTAATATAATTATTATTTCGTACACTACTTATCGTTATTAATCCTAATAAACAAAAATAAAAAAGTTCTTAAGCGAAAATTCTTCTTGAAGGATCATCACATCTCATCTTGATACAGAATCCAAGCATATCAACTCAAGTTCTCCATTGTTCCAATCATTATATATATACTTACATCAAAAAACAAATGAAGTTAATTAGATTAATTTAATTAAACAAATAAGAATAAGAGCTAAAGAGCAACTGTAATAGTTAAAGCAACTCAATATTTAACAAAGGCATATAAGAACAAAACTAAAAAGGATACTATGCATAGTTTTACATGATCCATAGAACACTTAGCCCCACTAGGGGATTGGACACCTAGACCTAGCTATATATTAATTTTTCTCAAAAAGCATATATAATAGTAATCTTAAACCAAAAGCTATAATAGTAATCAACATTATTTATTTTAAACCAAAAGGTATAATAGTAATCAACAAACATTATAAATCATGAAGGCAAAAGAGTAGATACCTTATACTAAAAAAGAAGAATAATAGCCCTGAGGAAAAGAATAGTAACTGAAAAGTGAATACTTGCTTCACCCACTTCTAAAGTCTTCTTTTTTGTCATAGTGGCTATAGAAGATATAATATGCCTATTGATACAAAATGAAAAGGAATTAACTAATTACTTTAGACGCAATAAATAACTATCAAATCACAAAATTCAATCAAGAAAAATGAATAATGAGTTATAGTATAGAACTTAATGCTTACGTTATTCACAAAATAGTGCCATTTAGGTCAATCCTAGCACAGTGTTCCACGTTTCCATCTCCAAATGTTGGCATGTTCATAGGCTCATGTGTCAAGTTTATACTTTCTTCATATGCTTGTAACTCATGAAAACCTCTTGGAGGAGCTCTCAAAACGACATACTAGTTAGATGTTTCATTTTCTCTAGAATAGAAAACTTGCCTTGCTTGTGATGCAAGAATAAATGGATCCTAATCAAATTGAGATTGCCCCTCATAAAGATTGACTAATATAAATCCTTCTTCTTTCTTGACACCATTGACAATATTAGCCCAATCAAATTTAAAAATAGGCACATGAAATGTATGATAATCAAGAATTATGATATCTCTTAAAACTCCATAATAAGTGACCTCCCCAGATTGTTGTGATTGATCTTTTGCACTAAACCTACAAAGAGTTATTGCTTCAACTGAAACACTACTATTTTGTCAGGATTTCTGTGTATCTTTTGTATGAAAACGGAGACCATTTATTACATATCCCTGAAACGATAATATTGCTCCCTAGGCCCCAATGTGAGCCATGTTAGCTTACTAGAAACATTGTTATGTCCAACAAGCTCCTTAATCTGATCATATAGCAAAAAGAATATAATAAGTACTACTTTGCTAAGATAAACAGAAATGCATGTTGAGAAATGCTCGTTTATCTTATCATGAATCCATCTATTAAATTCATCCATGTGTCTTTTATACAACAAATGTTCATTCCTTAATAATCTTCTATCTAAATGTCAAAGTTCATTCAAGTGCATTCTAATAAACAACATAAAGTTAGCTCCAACTTGAACGAAGTACTAAGATATTCATAATTTATGATATGGATTATAAGAACAATATACTTACTCTATGTAAGGTTGAACTTCTAAACTATTTAATAAAACGTAACGGTGAGCAATATCCAACATATCAAACGGAAGCACAACTTTCTTTTTACTAAGAATTGGGTAGCCCTCCAATTTTATTTCATTTTCTTCATCTTCATTTTCAACATCTTCATTGCGTGTCGATCGAATCGCCACCTCACATGCTTTCTCTATATATTTGCTACAAAATACGGTACACTCATTGGCAAGATATCGTCCAACTATACAACCCTCTGGTCATACACGATTCTTAACATAGCCCTTTAGCATTTTCATGAATCTAAAACACCACAAAGATTAGTACATTCAATTATTTGGTGAGCAATAGACTAAGATATATATATAATAAAGTAGCTAAACACATTAAAGTGATACATATTCTACCTCTCAAATGGATACATCCACCGATATTGGACTTGTAGTGTGTGTGTGTTCCTATATCCTATTCGAAGTTGGCATATATTGCACTTTCCCTCTTTCTGTTTAACATAATGATGATGAGAGAATACTGGGGTTAAGCCTTTCAATATAATTAACGACTGATAAAAAAATCTAGTGTTTGAAATGCCTAACATATGATAAGTATTTGTATGTTCTGTACTTTTGATTTAAATAATGTTATGGATGTACTTTATATGATCCATTGGACTCTTCAACTCATCCATTCTTCCATTTCAGGTGATATATAAGGTGGTACCTATTGACTAATTGCTTTAGGACATTCAACTAGTTAGCTACAAACCTCATTGTGAAGGTTGTTTTATAACACTTTTTTTTTAGTACATGGCTTAAACTAGGCATATGGCCCTCTAGACTAATTTAAATTGTTAATTTCCTTTATTGTTTAGATTTCTGTCACATGGACTATGCTTTAGAAACTTCTACTTAGAGATTTCATTTGGAAACTTTGTTCACATTTTCTTTTGTTTTAAATGTTGAAGCTAATGGTTCATTTATCTGATTATCTCTAAATATTTCAATGGGTTACCTCTTGGTCTGTTCAGAGAGTTGATGAATTATTCATATGTGTTATGGTGTGTCCGTAAGGTGTTTAATATGATTTGAATGTGAGAAAAGTAATGTTTCAATTCTCGATAGATTACACATGGACTAATAATTAATGCAGAATGGGCACTTCTCCATGGGTGACCTGATGCTACAAAAATGAAAGGACTGAGAACTAAAGTGTTATATTGACACTCAATCTCATTTCACTACTACCACTCACTACTACCATCGTCATGATAGTGATATGAATCTCAAGAATCAAATAAATAGCCAAAGCTGAATCGGGGTTAGTAATACCCATGATGACACCTAACGGCCGATCATCGCCCTGGTATATGGTTAATATCTTTATTAATCTTTTCTTACTGAACTTCATAATATAAAATAAATAGGATGCATTAACTTTCAAAATAACTTTTGCCACATTCCAAATATCCAAACTCACATGATTTAAAAATAAACGAAAGGATATTTCATGCTATATGCCATACACTTATTCAAGTCATTCAATCATATCATTAAGCAGATACATGTATCATTTATTTGAATTGAAATAATAAATTAAGACTCGGTAGTCATCTCTACTTGTTTAGACGTCCTACCGCTTGAAGATCCACACTACTCTGGATCTATCTGAGATGTTGGCCTAATTTAGATCAGTAAATATTTTTAGTAAAATTATTTTCTATTATAAAACATGTTTTTCAAGTTTATTATTTATTTTCGACATCTTTACTTTTATTGTAACACTCCGACCCTAGAGACTTGATTGTTTAGCTAATCACAAGTAGGGTCGGGCCATGTAAGTTTTACAAGTACACAACTTACAACACATTCTATTTTAATTATCTCAAGTCTTATTAATTCAGAATGAGCATACAACCCAAACAATTCAACTATAATTAAATAAGACTATTACATGGGAGATAAAAGAAAATCTTTAATCTTTATAATAAAGAAGTACATACTTGAATTTTCAAATAACAAAAGAGTACATATCTCAAATTAAAATTAAATTCAATGGAAGTCTTAATTTACATAATCAAAACTTGGGCAACA
Source organism: Tinospora cordifolia (assembly GCA_030144865.1). Lineage (NCBI taxonomy): Eukaryota > Viridiplantae > Streptophyta > Magnoliopsida > Ranunculales > Menispermaceae > Tinospora > Tinospora cordifolia. Next base: position 21,628 of record JAJIYU010000889.1, read on the forward strand.
TGTCTTTACGTATAAACTTTTCAAATTTAAAATCCTATCAAATACTCAGTAGTCTTCATGATTCAATTTCTTGAAAAATAAGAGGGGAAAGAGTGAGTACATAGCCTAGTGGATCATTCCGTAAACAACTAAGTTACTAATTCAAATCAAAAACACATCCAAATTCAAACATGTGTAAACAATTAAGCAATTCAAATGACATCTTTGGTTATTATTGACATTAAGATGAGAGGGGTTCTAATCCCTTGATTTTCTTATCAAAATACTCCACTCTTGGATGGAAAGACAATTTATCTTGTCATATTCTATTGGAATAAGGATCTCATGTTCACATTCCAAGTATTTTGGGTTATACCCATGCACACATAGTGATGAGCCCCATATACACCTAATATATATAAAAAACACTCATAGCATCACTTAGATTACTATGACAGTACGTGGTTCACAAACTTCATAGTCTTAAACTTAATTCTCATATATTCATGAATCCAAAATCAGAATAGTAAAATTAAGATTAAAACATTGAAAAAGCATGAAAATAATGCATAGCACGCTTCACAATTCATATTAAACTTGAGCATGAAAACTAGGCATGGCATGGTGTCATGAATACTTAAAACATGCATACATGATAATCAAAATTTAAATCATAATCAAACATGTAGGAAATGGAAAATAGACATACTAAACCAAAAATAAAAGATGCATGAACATGCTAGAAACTCAAACTACTAAAGTAGAAGTGTAAGAAATCTCATCCACCTTAGTTGCTTGTTTGTAGAAAATTCGGTAGAGGTTCCATTCTTCTATGCACTTCAAGAAAACGAACAACTTAATGAATGTAAAAGAAACCTAAATTCATAACTTCTCTCTAAAAATCACTCAAGAACACAAGAGGGTGAGAAGAAGGGCTAGAACAAGCAAAGAGGGAAGTATCAACTCTTTGCTTTGGGATGAAAAATAGGTGTGCACAAGGGGGGTTTATACAGATTTTTCAAGACACAAGGGGGCCACGGTTTTGGCAACTTTGATTAGGGTTTCCCCTCATGTGTAACGGCTAGGTTTGCACACAAATCACAAGGGGAAGGCTAGAGTTTGAAGTTCAAGGATATGATGGTAATCCTCACACTTGGCACCAAGATAGTGTGTTTTTGGGTTTAGGAAATTTTTTGTTCTTGTTTCTTTGGTTTCTTCTTGTGTGTGACGTCTAGGTTTCCCTTGTGAGCATGGATTAAACTTTTAAAAACTTCTAATTAGGTTCGTTCACATGTGTGTACACTCATACTCACACATGTGGCCGATTTTTGGGGTGTATGGGCTATGGGTGCACTTTATCATTTGTGGGCAGTCATGCATTCATGGGTCCAAATGAATTTAAAAAAAATTCTTATCTTCTTATATAATAAGAACTTAACATTCTAATCTATATTTTTGTGTTCATAATAGACTAATACATTTTTCGAAACCATTTTTTGATTACGGTGATCTTCATTTCATTTAATTTTCTAATTTAGACTCCACTAAAGGTTATTAAGTAAATGAAAACCCAATTCTTGGCTGATTGGGCTAATTTTTGGATATGTTGTCTAATTGATTAGTTCATGTCATCTCATAAAATTTCAAGTCATTATGAGGTCCTAAGGGTCACTAAATGAGGACTTTGGACCTATTAAATTTGTCCCTGAAATGGACCCAATTTCATTTCTTACCCAAATTTCATCAAATTGATATTGAATTTTTCATTTTATTTAGTATAAGATTTTTCAGGGTATTACATTCACACTGCACTATTGTTATTTGCAGTGTGTTTTATGTTTTTGTTTTTGTTTATTGTACATTGCTGCCAAATTTATTTGTAGGAAATATTATTTTTTCATTCATGAGCCGTATCATGATGAATTAATTGGCTATTTTTTTATTGAATTAAATTTTGAGATTTAATGTTATAGCCTAATTTAGTGGTATGAAGAGTCATTGAAAAAAAAGAGATATAAACATGAAAATAATGTATATACACATATAAGAATTATATATATGTGTGTATATTGGTTAATAAAATAAAATACAATAATTAATTAATTAAAAATATTATTTAAACTCATCAAGCATTAAAAGAATTAATAAACTTAAATTGGTGCACAAAATATAAAAATAAAAATGAGAAAACATGCAAAAAATGATGTAAATAGGTATAAGTGGATGCATGAGGAGGTGTGGCATGTTATGTAATATATTTATATGTAAAAGTATAATTCCTAAATTAACTACAACTCGAGAAACGCCACCCACTCCTTTGCCATGTCCAAGTAGAGATTAAGAAGCCAATAGTTTGCATAAAAATCAAATGCCACAAAAGATAATCACTTCCTTATCAAATACAATCTCTTAATTTGATCATTCTTCCCATCAGAAATTTTTGAGATCTTTTTCTATTTCCATCATTAAAATAGAAACATAAATTAGCCCAAAAGAGAAGACAAGAACTTTCTTTTGAGGTATACATCACTAACTCTATAATTTGAGCAACGGTTTTAAGGTATAATAGTTTTATTCCTTTCCAATGGTACATGTTAATATTATTCTAATGTTTATCTATTATTTGATTGTACATGTTCATGTTCTTTTATACTTAAACCCACTATGGTCTATATAGTCAAAATTTCTCAAATTCTCCCACTTAGCTAATTCTCCCTTAAATTTTAAGTTTGTGCAATTGTTTTCCAAATTTTCTTGTGATTAAATCACACATTGAATTGTTACAAAGCTTGATTGACATCAACTAGCCTCATCAAAGTTTCACCTCAATTTTGAATTACTATTTTTGGACACCATTTGATATCAATATGAATCACCTGAATTTAGTTTCTTATTCTATCAATGATCTTTGATAGATTTTGGTTTCTAGTTTAATTACTCTAGCTAGACATGTCCAATTTTCTTGAGTTTTGGTAGACAACATCCTTATTGACCCAAAAACATCTCCACTAAATTCTATCATCATTGGACATCTCTAGGCTGATCAATTTGATGCTCAATCTTCTGTTCTTATTTCTATCTAAGGACAAAGATAGGATTTGGTTTTCTTTTTTACGGACCTATCAAATCTTATCCAATTAAGTTGAAATTTAACATGGTGTATCTTCTCTAATCCATGAGTTACCATAAATATTTCAAAGTAAAATACGGTTTCTAACCCATCCAATTAATAGCACTAACCTACTATTAAAATGTATGATATGACAAATTCTAATGATGTCCTAGTTTCATTTGTTTCTTCATTCAAATTACATTCTTTTTCCTTCCAGCATAATAACCATATACATAATCAATCTCAAGCCTAGATTATAATCCATTTGCTCATTCAAATTCAATCCAACTATTACTTTATCTCGGCCCTATCAAAATCCATGCCTATCAATTAATATGTTATCTACAATTGTATCGTTTAAGCAACATTACTCATGAAAAAACCAATGCTCTTACCTTCCGATTAGCTTATCTTCTTCTCCACAGTGATGATTCCCCAATCTAAGCCTCAAGTATGTCATTCACCTCTTCATCCTTTTCAATTTTGTAACCATGATCAAGTAGTTTGAAGTTCTTCAAGCGCAATAACATGGGAAGAAAAAGAAAAGTTGTAGAGTATTGTTATTGGAAGAAGAAGAAAAAGACTATGGAGAGCTGGAAATGACCCTTTATGGGAGATTTCCATCTTGCCATCTTACTTTTATTATGTCAGTCTTTCACAAATTCAAAATATGGGTGTGCAATTCAAAGGCGAATTGTAACACTAGTAAATTCAAATGCTGTAAAAAGCATAGGTCCTCATAATTTCGTACATAAATACATATCATATCTCCTACAATTTAAGAGATGTGTAACACTCCAACCCCCTAGAAACAGGTTTAAGTTCAACCACAAAGCAAGTTGGGTCCTATGTTACATATACAAGTACACAACTTGCATCATTTTTTATTATCTCAAGTCTTGTTACTTTGCAAAGAGCACACAGCCCAAATAATTTAATTTTTTTATATAAGACTACTACAAGAGACATAAAAGAAAAACTTCAATCTTTATTTATTAAATAAAATAAAGGGATACATGCTTAAAATTTAAATAATAAAAAGGGAGTACATAACTCAAAAATAAAATTCAGCAGAAGTCAAATAAATCAAAAGTGGGCAACATGCCCTTACGTTAGAAAAAGATTCTAATCATCCATAGTCTTCATATTTAATTCCCTGAAAAATATTAAAGAGAGGGGTGAGCACGTAGCCTAGTGGATCATTCATCAAACTACTAATTTACTAATTCAATCAAAAGTACACCCAAATTCAATCACTTACGACCATTAAGTGTTTCAAACAATATCTTGTTAGTTTTGTATATTTGACCAAAAGGGGTTTTCAACCCTTGATGTTCTCCATTAAAATACTCCTATTCTAGGATTGAATGACAAATCATCTTTGTCACATTCCATTGGAAATAAGGATCAAATGTCCACATTCCAAATATTTTAAAATACATCCACACTTAGTGATGTTACTCAAATACACTAAATATATGCAAAGAACACCCATAGCATCACTTAGACTACTATGATGATACGTGGTTCTTATCTTCACTTTCTCATCTTAAATTCAAATAACCATGATATTAAATTATAATAGTTGATATCAGAATTTAAATAATCAAGAAAACATGGAAAACATACATAGCATGCTTGAAAACTCAAAAATAAGCCTAAGCATGGTGCCTAAACATGTTATGCTATCACGTATGAATTAAAACATGGAAACATGTTAAACTGAAAATTAAACTTGATCAAACATGCTTTCAAACTGAAATCTAAACATGCTGAAATTTACAATATAACATGATTGAAAAACTAAAAACAAACATGAATGCATTAAAGACTTGAAGAGGTAAAATAGGAGCTCCAGAAATTTCCTCCACCTCAATCCGAGTGTCTTATGGAATCAGCCAGAGGTTTGCCTTATCTACCACTTTCAAAACTTCAAAAACTTTTAACCACCAACAAAAGCACTCAAAACAACTCACTAGAAGACTAAAATCAAAGCTTCTCACTTGTGAATACAATATAAGTGAGAAGAGATGCCAAGAAGAGGGCTTAGAACAAGCAAAGAGGGAAGTGTCAATTCTTTGCTTTGGGATGAGAGGAATGTGAGCAAGAGGGCATTTATATAGATGTTCATGAGTACAAGAGGTGATGTCTAGGTCAGTTTGGGCAGCTCACAAGGTTGGGCAAGTTTCCAATCAAGAGTGGACGATTTGGGAGAGAAAAGGCAAGTATTTTAAACTTCTTAATTTATATCAAGGCATATTTCGAGACTTAGAATCATGCCAATATCAATATGGGACATCCCTTTTAGATCAGATCATGCTCATAGAACATTCTTATTTGGGTTCATTGCTTGCTCATCATACAACCTCACATGGAAATCTTTCCTATTCTCCAATGCTCATCACACAACCTCACATGGAAATCTTTCCTATTCTCCATTCTTGGACATGAGGAGTATGTTATTAGTCTTGATGGTACATCATAACATAGTCTAAGATTATAATATAGGTCCACGAAAACTCTCTAATTCAGCTCACATACAAGGTTGACGCACCACATAGTGGAATCCCTTGAATTGGTGCCAAAAGAAGAGCAAATATTTGATTTAGGAAACTTTTCCATTCTCTTTCATTTGGTAAATCCTCATGGAATCTCTCTAATATGATGGCTAGGGTTCTCTTTTGAGCATCTCTTACACATTAGAAACTTCTAAGTTGGGAATTAGGTACATTTGAAGTACACACATGTGGTAGACGTCATTAAGGTGCATGGTACACTTGATCACTTTTCTTGATTCATGGGATCATTTGTCTTAGCTTTTATCCATAGGTAATGCCTCATATAAGTGAGTGTACTAGATCATTTGTGTGGTTCATGGGATCAGTCTACAAAGGTTCAAACAATGGAAACATCCCATGGAGATTTGGGTAGGGTGAAGGTGCATATGATCATGGTGTTCCACTCAAGTGACTTGCACATACTTAGAGTAGCCATGACTTCATGGTTTCACAAAAATCAAATAAAAATTTATATCTCCTTACTTACAAGGAATTATGATTTATGACATATAGTTTTGGAATCACATGAACCTAATGCATTTTTTAAGATATGGTTTGGCCCAATGTGATTTTTCCTCAAAAACTTTCCTTATTTAGGATCCACTGAGGTCACTAGGCAAATGAAAATTCAAACTTGGCCAATTGTCCTAATTTTTGGATATGTCATTCATTTTTTTAGTTAATGTCCTATTTTGTTTCGAGTCATTTCGATTCCCCGAAGTACCTTAAATGTCAATTCTTTTCGAATTTGGACCCCATGAAGGGGCGTTTGGCAAATGAAGACCCTAATCATGACCATTTATTCTAATTTTTGGATATGTTGTCCAATTACTTTGTTTTAGGTTGTTTTGGTTCCCTAAGGGTCACCAAATGAGACTTTTGGAAACATGCCAAATTTATCCTCGAAATGAGCCCGGTTTCATTTTGCATCCAAATTTCACTAAATAGATATTAGATTTCATTTCATCAAGTACAGAGTTTTCAAGATATTACAACCTAACCACTTTAGAAAAAGTTTGTCTTCAAAATTTGTACATAACTAAAAATTTCTAGTGAATATGTGTTGATACTTGGTCTTCCTTTTGCTTTGAGTTCCAAGGTAGCTTCTTCCACCCCATGATGTTTCCACAACACTTTCACCAATGGAATGTCCTTCGTTTTCAGACTCTATGCTTTGTGTCAAGGATTCTGACTACTGCTTCCTCATAAATAGCATCATCTTGAATGTCAAATTCATACTTCTCCAAATTTTTTTAAGTTTTAAGGTATCTTCTAGTTCTAGTGACTCTCTCAAACTTACTAACTTGATCAATGGATTTGATTGGCAAGAACTAAGCCACTTTAGTGAGACGATCTACAGTTACCCATACGATGTTTTCTTCCTAAGTCTTAGGGTATTCTTAGCATCTAACTTATAGTCAGTATGTTTATCCCATTTACTTTCTTCCATTAGGCTTGTGAGTCATTTGTCTTACCTTTTGTTCATCCCTAATATGATGCAATAGGTCCGATGGCAAGAGTTGCTATAGAGATAGGTTTGTCTTTCATTTAGGGTCACACTCATCCTAAAGTTTTTAATTTTTTGGTATAATCGTTTGATGTTGAACATCTCCCACCTCCGACTTAGTGGACTTGACCACACGATAGGCTTTGGGATTGTTACTTCGAATGACTAACACTTTCTTTCTCGTTCGAATATTTAAAGTGAGGCAACAAGAGTTCTTAAGGAAATTGTTTTCATTATTTGGAAATCACAGGTACAAAACCTTATTCAAACCAAAATTCGCAATACCTTTAAGTAAAAGAACTTTATCCCACTACTCATATTCAAAATTTATTCTTCTATCCTAACAGTGGACTAATACGGTTTTACTAAGGGTATTGATCTTCTTGGGCCTCCACAGCGAACATTCTAGTCTGGTTCTACCCACAACCCTGATTGGCATTTTGTTGTTGTCTACCCTGAGAATGATCATTCCAACCTCCTCCTTGAGTGTTTTGTGGCTGAGGAGCTTGAGTAGGTGCAGTCTGGCAATTTCTTGCCAAATAACCCTTCTGCTTGCACACATAGCACAGTCCCTGCTTCCTTGGGTATTCTTTTAGTTCATCTTTATTTTATCCCTAATTCTGAATTTGTGGTGCCTTCCCACCACTCTTATTCTTTTTCTGGGCCTCTGGGTTCTCTATTTCATTACTAGGCCTCTTGTTCATACCTCTCAACCTTTACTCCAGGTGGAGTTCTTGTTCAAGTATTAGGGCCCATTCTATAACATCTTTGTAAGTCTTTAAGCCCTAGGTCATAACCACTTTGCAGATCTCGATCTTGAGACTCTGTGTAAATTTGTTGGCCCTTATTTGTTCTTCCTCGATCAGTTCTTGAGAGAATTTGTCCAACTCTATGAATTTTTTCTCATACTCTATCACAATGAGATCCCTCTGATTGAGTCACACAAAGTCTTCTTGTAGCATTCTAAGGGTAGCCTCTGGACATAAATTTTTGTAGAAGATCTCCTTGAACTCTTCCCAACTCATCTTTCCAACATCAATGTTTGTTTTATCAAAATGTTTGTACTATCATGACTCTAGATTCGGTTTCTAGGTTCTCGATTTGTTCAGTGGCCTAAAGGTTGTTGCAAAACCTCAAAATTTTGTCAACAAAAGTTATTAATGAAATAAAAATTCACTGAGAAAAAAATTCTAAGGCAAATGAAAGTGTGTTAATGGAAATATTAATTAAATAGAATTAATTATGAAATTTAATGAGTTGTTTTTATTTATTAAGAAATAAAGAATAGGAATAAAAATATATATAGGTATAGACATATATTTATAGGGTAAATTGTGTAAGAATATAATAGGCATATTAAATACTACATATGTATATAGAAGAATATACATAATTGAATAAAAATGAAGTATGCTTATATTTATTAAAAAATAAATAAATAAATAAATAAGTATAACATTAAATAAGTATCAATTTCTAATTGCATAAATGATTATCTGAAAATAAAATAAATAAAAATATATGAAAATGGAAAATGTTGATTATTTAATTATTGGCATTAAAGATACTCAAATAGAAAAATCTAATGAATACAATATTAAAAAATTATAAAGGAAGAAATATTAGTAAGTCCATAAAATAGCATGATTTGTGCAATAAAACCAAGTTTTCATCAATTAGAAAATGTCTAATTAGCAAAATTCGGATAATAGGAACCTTAGAAAGTGATTTTGATATTAGAAACTGCATCCAATGGCCAGAAATACATCATCCGCACGATCTAAGATCTCACGGTCACGATCAAAACCAAAATCGGCACCCGGATGCACAGAATCAACCAAATCCAATGGCCCACGTCCAATCGATCAGATCCAACGACTCACAGCTCAGGCGCAAGGGTTGATCGCGAACGTGCTAAGATCGAGGAACATCCAACGGGCCAGATCAAGGCGTAGTCAGATATCGCGAACACACTGCGATCGAGGATCATCCAACGGCCTAGACAGAATTCGTTGATCACGATCAAGATTCGCACACCGCGATTGATGGGCATCCGACGGCCTAGAAAGACGTGTTCTGATCAATCGCGAACCGAACGTCGTGCTCGAGGAACGATCCAACCGCTTAGATCGAACCCGCACGATCCATGATCGCCACTGCGATCGAGAACGATCCAAAAATTGCCTAAATACACTTGTTATTCTCCTATACTCGGGGGCACGAAATTTTGAAGAATTGGCAAGTTTCTTACAATGAGAACACCGTAAACTTGCCATTCTATACACTTTTGAAACCTATATAAACCCCCTATGCTCACAATTCAACTCATCCCAAGAAATAAGAGTTGAGATTTCCTCTTGTTCTCTGAGCCCTCTTCTTGGCACCCCCTTCTCACCATTCTTTTCCCTCTTGAGTGTGAGAAGTTCTTGGTTTGGAGATTCTTCTTGGGTGATTTTCTTAGTGCTTAAACATTGGGAGCTCTTGTCCAAACTTTGAGGGAAACTACATCTCAAGGTGGAAGTGATTTCTCTTACACCTCTTTTTCTTATTCAAAGTTCTAGCATGTTCATTGGTTGTTTGGCTTTTGAAATCAAGAATAATTTCAGTTTAAGCATTCTAAAATATATTTCAATTTTAGATTTGGTTCTTGTTCGAATTTATGCATGCATAACAATCATGCCATGTTTAGTATTATGCTTAGGTTTTATTTCAAAATATGATGCATGATTTTGAATGTTCCATGATTAAATTTTCAGTTTGATCATATGCTGAATTTATTTATTTTAGTTTCATGTTCTGAAATCTATCTTATGATTCAAAAATATATGATTTAACAAAGATGATGGTGATAATAACCACGTACCATCAGAGCACACATGTGGGTTGCTATGGATGTTCTTTTCATATGATTAGTTCATATGGTTTTAAGACCAAAGTACTTGGTTGGTGGGTAATGTCCCTTGAAGTCCAAAAGTCCAATGAAATTGGCTAAGAAAGGCTATATTTCAGTATAAGGAGGTACTCTGTTAAGAAAATCAAGGACTTCAAAACCCTTTTGGTCTAAAATCTCAACTTTAAACAAATGGATGCTTGAAACGCCTAATGTATGCAAGTGTTTGAAATATGAATGTGTTATTGTTTTGAATTTGAAAAATGATTGTTTGAAAAGGATCCACTGAGCTTTGTGCTCACCCCTTCCTCTCTTTTTTTCAGGAAATTAAACTATGAAGACCATGAAACTTTGAATAGTTTCTAGTTTAGCAAGTTTCTACTTTTTTTAAGTTTCTTTTTAATGTAAGGGCATGTTGCCCAATTTTGAATAAGTCTTCCACTGGAATTTTATTTTATTTTAGAGGCTATGAATTTATTTGATCAACAATGTAATAGTTTACATTATAAAGTTATGTACTTTCTTTTTATGAATAAAGAAGTTAAATTTTTCTTTATCTCTAATTGCCTTGATTTTTAAATGATATTTGTATTCGTGAATCTATCCTAAGGCATGAGATATTGAAAAATAGAAAGTCAAGTGTATGTCACTTGTAAAGTAACACCGGCTCGACCCACCAAATGGTTAACTCCACTGTCAAAGAATGGTGGTTATGTCTGATGTTCAATGAATGTGGGGGTTGGGGTGTTACCGTTTTTCTTCTAGGTTCTTTTCATGCATGGGTACAAGATTTTGTCTCAAAGCAAATAAATAGTAAAGCATGCATATCACGAAATCATACAATCAAACAGTTCATGCTAGCATCACAAAGTTCTAGGCTTCCACCTAAGCTTTCAGGTTCAAGTATCCCATACCGCTCTACCCCTTCTACTTAACCTTTAACCCAGAACAGAGCCTCACACAAACAATTTTGCAAATTGCTCAATAACTTAGGTTCTCAAGCCCACTATACCCAACTGTCCCATACAAGCCAAGCATAGAGAAACTTGTGCTTCCAGATCTACCGATCATTTACCACACATGTTCATCATTTTCAAGTCCAGGCTTCCTCCATGCCCCCGAATTCCTATGCATCCCATACTACATAGAAATTAAAAGATATAAAAGCTTCTCGGCCTCGTGTTTTGATCAAACAATTTTCTCTTTTCACGCAAGTCAGTCTCTAGCTTGTGTCCTAAAGATTTATGTTTTTTTATCCACTACTCCACCCATGTTTCTGACCTAGGGTTTCAATTTGGTTGACTGACAATCGTTTGTCTAGTCCAGACATCGTTTTTGGCATTCGTTTCAACTTCTAGTTAGTTTCTTAACCTAATTTTCTACCTTTTAATTTTCTTTTATAGAAAGTAAAGGTGCTCTTCAACTTAGACTACTCGTACAAGCTGGTGGGACAACTTCCAAATTGAACAGTGAAACTGAAGTCTGCTTAGCAACTGTGTTTTCTAAGGCATGATAACCCACTTCCTTTTCAATGTTTAACTTTACTCGAGACAAGGCTTACCTACTATCAGCTTACCTTACGGTCTTTGTATCCAAAGCTTACCTTACGGTCTTTGTATCCAAACAAAACATTTCAAAACACATCTTTCTTCTTTTTTTTTGAAAACAGTTTCCAAAAAAGTTTTCAATTTCAAAATAGAAGGTAGGGCATTCTAATATTCCATTCAATTCAAAGTGAAACCCTAGTTAGAGTTCTTGATTCTAGTCAAATAGCCACTGATTGACTTTCTAATTCTAGACCCTGATACCACCCTTGGTATCAGAGGAAACATTCCAATTTTGGCTCAACAACTAATGTCTAAGCTCTGATACCAACTTTATAACACCCCAACCCCCTAAAAATAAGTTTAAACTCAACCACAAGGTGGGTTGGGTTCTATGTTACAGTTACAAGTACACAACTTGCATCACTTCCTATTATCTCAATCTTATTACTTTTCAAAGCGCACACAACCCAAATAATTTATTTTTTTTTAATAAGACTATTACAAGAGAGATAAAAGAAAAACTTCAATCTTTATTTATTAAATAAAATAAAGGGATACATGCTTAAAATTTAAATAATAAAAAGGGAGTACATAACTCAAAAATAAAATTCAGCAGAAGTCAAATAAATCAAAAGTGGGCAACATGCCCTTACGTTAGAAAAAGATTCTAATCATCCATAGTCTTCATATTTAATTCCCTGAAAAATATTAAAGAGAGGGGTGAGCACGTAGCCTAGTGGATCATTCATCAAACTACTAATTTACTAATTCAATCAAAAGTACACCCAAATTCAATCACTTACGACCATTAAGTGTTTCAAACAATATCTTGTTAGTTTTGTATATTTGACCAAAAGGGGTTTTCAACCCTTGATGTTCTCCATTAAAATACTCCTATTCTAGGATTGAATGACAAATCATCTTTGTCACATTCCATTGGAAATAAGGATCAAATGTCCACATTCCAAATATTTTAAAATACATCCACACTTAGTGATGTTACTCAAATACACTAAGTATATGCAAAGAACACACATAGCATCACTTAGACTACTATGATGGTACATAGATCTTATCTTCACTTTTTCATGTTTAAATTCAAATAAATATGAAACAAGATTATAATAATTAATATCATAATTTAAAATAATCAAGAGAACATGAGAAACACAAATAAAATGCTAGAAAACTCAAAAATAAGCTTAAGCATGGTTTCTAAACATGTTATGCTATCGTGCATGAATTAAAAATATAAAAACATGCTAGCTGGAATTAAAACATGATCAAAATGCTGAAATTTATAAAATAACATGATAAAAAAAATTGAAAACAAGAATGCACTAAAGGCTTGGAGTAGTAAGATAGGAGTTCTAGAAATCCCCTATACCTTATGATGCTTTCTCCTAAAAATTTCAGCAAGGGTTCCTAATGTTCAAGCACTTCCAAATGCCAACAAAATCACTCAAAACAACTCACTATAAGACTGAAATTAGAACTTCTCACACGAGAGAGAAAAGAGAAGTGAGAAGAGGTGCCAAGAAGAGGGCAAAATAAAACAAAAAGAGAAGTGTCAACTCTTTACTTTGGGATAAGATGAAAGTGAGCAAGAGGGGTTTATATAGATGTTCATGAGCACAAGGAGGGCATCTAGGGCAGCTAGGGCAGCTTACATAGTCGGGCAAGTTTCCAAACAAAAGGGGATGGTTTGCCTTGGAATAGGCAAGTGTGTTCATGGGACCACTAAGACTTGCTAATTTCATCTGAGCTAATATTTGATTCTCTTTTTAATTTCTTATTTAATTAAGAGAATAATTTTATACATAGAAATCATCCTAATACCAATTGGGACGTCCTATTAGATGAAATTGTGCTTATAGAATCTTCCCTTTTTGGTTTTTTTGCTTGCTCATCATGCAAACATGCATAGAAACTCTTCTTATTTTGGCCTTTTTGATTAGGAAATTGTTTTCTTGATCAAAGATGGCTGGTGAGTACATGATCAGATTTGAGGGACATAAGATCAAGGTCTTAGGAATTCTAGGAAACTCTCTTAATTTGGAATTTGGCACATGGTGTAGACGTTTTTAGGGTGCATGGGTACACTTGATCATTTATCTTGGTACATGGGATCACTTGTCTTGGTTTCTAACCTTGGGAAAACTTCTCATAGGTGTAGTATACTGAATCATTTGCATGGCACATAGGATCATTTTGTATGGATTCAAATAATAGAAATGTCCCATAGAGCTTCGGGTAGGGTAGGGTGTGTATGATCATGGTGTTCCACCATGTAACTTGCACATGTTAGGGGTGGCAATGATTTCATGGGTTCACAAAAATCAAATAAAAATTACTATATTTTTATTTACATAGAATTATAATTTATATCCTATAGTTTTGGAATCACATGAACCTAATGACATTTTAAGGTATGATTTGGCCCTAGATGGTTTTTCTTCAAAAACTTTTCTTATTTAAGACCCACTAAGGTCACTAGGAAAATGAAAATTTAAATCTTTGCCAATTGTTCTAATTTTTTAATATGTCATTCATTTTGTTAGTTCGTGTCATTCCATTTCATTTCGGGTCATTTCAATCCCTTGAAGTACCCTAAATGACAATTCTTTTTAATTTGGGCCCCTTGAAGGGCGTTTGGCAAATAAAAACCCTAACATCGACCAATTGTTCTAATTTTTGGATCTGTTGTCCCCTTAGTTGATTCATGTCACCTTATTTCATTTTAAGTTATTTTGGATCCCTATGGGGCACTAAATGAGAGGTTTGGAACCTACTAAATTTAGCCTTGAAATGAGTCCAGTTTCATTTTGCACCCAGGTTTCACTGAATAAATGATAAATTTCATTTAACTGAGTACAGAGAATTTAGGGTATTACAAGAACTTTTATTATTTTGAAAACGTATTCTATTGTTAAAACATATTTTTGAAACAAAAAACTATTGCCTTAAAATTTATTTCAAAATAAAAATGTTTATTTACATTTCCATTATTTTAAAGAGAAAATAAGTTTTTTGAAAATTAGTGTTATGTTACATTTGTCTAATAACAGGTAAGTTATTCATCAAATTACCTCTTTCATTATTGCCTACAAAGTGTTCCATGAATTTAAGGGCAAGTTCACCAAAACTAGTATATCATACTTGGTTAATGCTTTCATAACTACTTTAAGCTAGTTCTTCAAGGTTGATTGGAAAAACTCTATACATTGTATCATGATTGTATCGTACCTCATCCATGACTTGTAATGTTGATGGTTACCCTTGATGTCATTTAGGAAGCTCTCTTGTATGTTTTACGTCTACAATCTTGATGTCATTTGGGAAGCAATCCTGGAGGATCTCTTATGTGAAAGGTGATGGGAGGTTGGCATATATTTGGATAAATTAAGTCAAACCTCTTGTTTTTGACTTTGGAAGATTCAATAGTTGGATCTATGCCCATCTTGATTATGGTTGACTTAGAACTCCTAATTGAATGTGTTGCGTAGACATCATGTAACACCCCGCCTCCCAAGTCTCATCTTCTACGTCATCTGACGGTTCAATTCTCTTTGATCAAAAATCTTGGGATGCCCGAGAGACGAACCCATGCTACATTTTCTTCTTCTTAGACCCCAAATGCAATAGGGTTCCTGTGTACATTAGTCTATGTACAAAAAATGACATCATGGTAAATAAAATTCTTCATTTATTCATTCGACAATTCCGAGTATAATAATTCATTACAACGAAAAATAGATTCAAAGCTGAAAATACATAATTTCACTTGGGCCGATGTGCCCTACACTAAAATAAATAAAAACTTTCAATGGGTAAATCTCCCGCAAGCTAATTAATTTCCTGTTGTGAAAAATAAGGGGGTGAGCTAAAAAGCCTAGTGAATCATTCCATCTATTTAATCCATTATTTCAACCAAACAATGCAAGCAAATCAAACACTTTCAGAGATTAATTCGATTCAACCAATATATTAATTCAGTCGTAATTTAGACCGAACAGGAATACCCTTTGTGCTCCAGATCTAGGGAGAGAGATCAATTCTGAAACTTAAACTTATTTCCAGTGAGATCATTTTTTAAACTCGTTCCATGCTGGTGTCAGTATTGACAGCCAATTCCAATTCTACATGAAACACAGAAAGTCCCCCATACCGGTATGTGGTTGAAATCTCATTTAATCTGATTTTTGTGTGCAAGAGCTCAACAAATTAGTATTTCAACAGTAATTAAACATACCAATAGGATAACATGATAAATCAACGGAAGCACAGAATTTCGATTTCTGATGTAGAAGATCGTACGAGACGCAACTATAGAGCATATTCTCTTAAACAGGAAAACGACTTTTGATTTCTGATGTAAAAGATCGTACAAGACGCAACTACAGAGCATACTCTCTCAAATAGGAAAATGACTTTCAATTTCTGATGTAGAAGATCGTACAAGACGCAACTACAGAGCATACTCTCTTGGTCATGCAACATGATAATTGGATGACATAAATGCAAAGAACAAAAATAAAAACACAAGAAAATCAAGCTATCCAAACAAGCAAGCATCATCTAAATCAAAATAATAAATTAAAAAAAAGGAAAGAAACTCACCTCGAAATCGCTTCCTAAATTATTTGCAGCACTTCATGGCTACTACTTCACGAACTATTTAGAATAACTCAAGCAAAGAAGAACTAGAACTAAGGTTGCCAAGAAGGAGGCAAAGAGAGAAAGCAAGAGAAATTTTCAACTCTTATTTTTGGGATGAATGAAATGGGTGGAGTAGAGGGATTTATATAGGGCCATCTTCCAAATAGTGTCTCTATATTTCCAATGTGGGATTATTCCTTCCCACACATGCCCACTTTAACATCTCAACAAATGAGATATTTCATTCATGAATGTCTTTCCTTTACACATTTCTTCTCTATGTATATTATCATCATACTAAACGAAATATTATTTTCATGAGTGCATCTAATTAATACTTTATACACATACTTTTCTAAAAATACTATTTTCTTATTCAAATAGAGAAGCATATATTTACCCAACAATTCTTATATGTCTATTATTAATCAATGTATATTCTTTTATACTTCTATGCTAACTGATTAATTGCATACACGTGGCAAACATATATATGTATTTATATATAAATATATACGTGTATGTGTTTTAAACTCAAATTTCGGTTATTACGTCACTAAAATTTCAAGTATTACACATTAGTTTTGCATCTCTCTAACCTTTGTGATATGCAAGTCAAACATGTAATTTGTCTCCTTTTATTCATCTTCTTCTTAGTGTCTAAAGTATGATAAAGGTCCTTATGAGAAAAGATTATGTTTTAATCCTTCTTCATATATATTGCTTTTCTTCACTGATTTTAGCTTAATGCAAGTTCTACGTCCAGACTAAGCTTCTCATTTGTGTCCTTTGACAAGTTGTGGTTGTTTCTAAGGAAAGACTACATGCGGCAATAATTGTTTTATAAAACCATCTAAGAGATTTTGCCAATGTTTTCATTGGCATGTTGATTAGTGCAAACATCTAGGATGAACTTGTCTTATTTTAGGGTGATATACAACACAAGTCTTTGGTAATTCTAGCTAAAGATTCAAAGTCTTTTTCATGTGCCAAGCTTTAAAATTTAGGCTCATACTCGCAAAGTTGATTATAGCTTCACAAGTCTTTTCTCTATAGGCAACACTAACTATTCATGCAAAACCCAACCAACTTCAAAGAAGTAAACAAAATTGGAGAAAGCAACTAATCACTCTAGAAGCTAAAGCTCTCCAACTAGAACAAGAACAATCTTCTAAACATGAGAAAACTAAAGAAGGTTAGAAAAAAGGATTGAGCACTAAGTTCTTGTAGAGGATATTTATGTAGACAAGTGTATATATTGCACAGAAAGTTATAGGTCTATTGCTTGACTAGGGTGGTCTATTTGTTTGGAAAACACAAAGTATTTGAAGAGGAAGGAGAAAAAAATGAGAACACTTGCAATATTTTTTTTCCTTCAACTTGATTTCAAATATCATGCTTACATACGTTTATATAGTGCTTAAATGAGCATCAAATATTTATGATATACATGAATCCTATAAACTAAATTCATATATGAATCATAATAAATATTAGTGCATGTATATAAATTAATATATATACATGAACTATACTAATAAATGAACTACGAAAATACATAAACTATGCAAATGCAGAAATATGTATCAAAATGCAATACATGATTCAATATAAATATGAACACTATCTGTGTTCAAAAGAAAACAAGTATGCTCTTCTTGTCAGATATGTTGATTTTTTGGTCTTGGTCGATCTCAGATTTGAAATAGGACAACCAACATTGATTATCCTACTTGTCTTGATCATTTCAGCTTGAGGTGAGTTGACAACCAAGAAGGTCCAGTCATTGTGAACACGAGTTTTTGGGTTTTCCATATGCGTCTATATTTTATTTTAGTATGTGTGAATAATTGTCTACTAATTTGTTGGAGCAGAGTTGGCAAATGGAATGTGAGATGAAGATACCTCGATTTCAACTAGGAACAAAAGTTGAAACATGTCAACTCAATCCGAACTGATGATCCAAGAAGTATTACCAGAAAAGTTAAGAAGGGCACAATGCTATATCATTAGTTTTGGAACTGCTTGGCACGAAAAAATCACTACATTTCTATCTTTTAGCATCCAATCGCCACGACATGCTTAGGTTGCTTTCCAAGTAAAAAGTTAATTTTCTTCTCGCAAAAATAAATTTATTTTTCATTAAAGTTTTCACATGTTGGGTTGATTCACTTTGAAATCAAATATTAATATACCTCAATTAATTCATGTTATACAAATTTTAAGCCGATCTATCCCAAGATTTTAAGTTGTATTGAACCACTCAGTCTATATTTATTTATTTAATTCTTCTTTAAATGGGCCTTCAATTTATTGATTTTAAAGTTTAATTTCTTAAGCTAAATTTTAAGTAAATTATGAATGTAGATATGTTCAAATAATAATTTTCATTCATGCTATTTTATTCATCAGATTTTCTATGATCCAAAAACATAATGTAATTTTTAATATTAATTAAAGAAATACTTAACATTCTCGATGAGGATATATTCTTAATGATTGTGGATTGATTTGAGTAATCTTGACCTAATCAAAATTTGATTCAGTTACTAATTCTTAACCCTGCCTAACCTAAATTAATATAAAATATAAATTCAACTCAACCCATGAGATTTGGATTAATTAGGTTAAATGGATGGGTCGATAAGATAAATACCTTAATTCTTCTTAGAAAAATGGGCAGGCTCCTTCTTTCAAACATTCCTAGCAGTTTCTTTTTGCCAACTTTCAGAAAAGAAAAGACGAAACTTGTGAAGAAAAACCAAATTTCTATTAGAGCTGTCTCGAGCTGCGAAAATTTCTGTGAGTCATTTAAATTCTCTCATTATACATTTTATTATTCATAAATTTTTATTTTTATTTTATTAGAGCATCTCCTATACAAAGGTGCATCTAAATCATCAATATGGAGTGAACATGTATCTTAATTGTCACATTAGTATATTACTTAATGTCAAAAAATGATTTCTAATGAAGTATGGATTGAACATATCTTTTTGTTTTTGAATTACTAGTTACTTTTTTTAAAAAAAAAAAAATTATTTTGTTGACAATATTTACTTTTTTTTTTCAATCATGTCAGCTATATATTATAAGTTATATTGGATTAGAAATAAAATTCTTATTTTAATGTCTATCCAGTCTTACATGACATAGGCATTCTTTCCAGTTTAGATTTACATTAGAGATGCTCTTAATATTTTATATTATTGTCTCCATTGTAGTAATTTGCTGTCAAGATTCACTTGTATTAGCAAAACAAATTAAAATTGCCAAGAAAGCTTAAAATCTTCAAAATGTTTAACCACTTTTTATATATACAGAATAGAGTGGGTATACAAATGAAATTGAGTTGTACTTCTTTCTTTCGTACTCATGATTAGATTTATTGCTTCTCTTCATTTCATTTTTGCAGATATGATCCTCGGAGGCAGTATAATAGGAGACAATCTTGTATATAAAAATAGAAATCTTTAATATTTTTGAGTAAAAATCTATTAAATTTATTAAAATTTTGATTTCATTCCAAAAATTACTCCCTAACTTATAACCTCTTAGTAAAAATTGTCAACAGGGGTGAGTGTTTTTTTTTTTTTAATACAATTTTTGTTCTTTGATCACAAGTTTAATGGGCGAACAAAATATTAAAAAATAGCCATTAATTTTCTGTCTTTAATGCGATTATTTGCATCTTAGATTAATCTTTTATTTAAATATAAGACAAGAAATCCAATGTTTTCTGACGATCGACTTATGATTTAGCTCAAAACTTCGAATTTTTTAGGTGAAAGAAGTTGACGATTTACAATCTTATTCGTTAGCTTTTAGTAACATGCATTGTTAGTATCCCTTTCTTATTTGACGTAATAGTAGAGGAAGAAGAAGAAGTAACGTTTTGTTATTATTGTTATTATTATTATCATTATTTAACAAATTACACATACATAGCAACTTTTTGTTCCATTTTAAGCTAATATTGTATAATAAAAAAAATGTCAGCAAAATATAAAGTGTCAAATTTTTTTGAAAGAAATCTGGATGAGTAGATAGATGGAAATAAGTTAATAATATTAAAAATATTTACTATATGCATTTATAAAGAAAATGTGTGTGTCTATATATATATATCACTACATCGCCTGTCAGAAAAAAATGCATAAAAAAAGCTTAGACATCAGTATAGTTTTTGGGTCGTAAAATCATTTCTTAAAACCTAAACACTAAAAAAAGAAAGAAAAAAAAAAGAAAAAAAAAACTAATAAGTGGTCTTTTATCTGATAATATTATACATACATACATATATATATATCCTATAAATAGGTAGAGACTCTAATTTATG
>JAJIYU010000890.1:0-42216 GCA_030144865.1 Tinospora cordifolia
TCTGTAACACATTCAAGTTTTCATATTCAACTTCACATTATAGAATTAATCCACTAACACCAACATAAAGCAAAATTTCATTTTCACCATTAATGCACAGTAGTCGTTTTTGCTTCTTCTTCACTGATTCAGACACAACCACAACACGCAGCAGTTAGCTTAAATGATGAACAGCAGTTGCACCATGACGATCCCTAGTCCGACCACAGCCTCAAGAAACCAACAATGGCTGGTTCCCCTATCCCCAACACGAGCAGAACGCACAGTTGTTGTAGCAGGTTTCTTCTTCACGGTGAACAACTATGTTCCTCTTCTTCCACGTGAGCTGCAACCGAAAAACAGAGCTTGCAGCTCTATTCTTCTTCACCACGGACTGCAGGTACCTGGCCAACCAAAATCACGCACAGTTGTTTGTTTCCTCTTCTTCTTTGCCACCAACGCACAGGCACGGATGGCATGCACAAACAGTAGCTCGCCTTTCTCTTCACGGTAAGTTACAGCAGAAAACAGAGCTTGCAGCTCTGTTCTTCTTCACCACGGATTGCAGCTACCTGGGCAACCAAATCACGTCCGAGAATGCAGCTTATCTCTTCTTTTTGTGTCCACGAAACAGGAAACGCACCAGCTAGCTAAAACGTACAGCAGCTGCAAAAAAACAGAGCTTTGTGGCTCTGTTCTCCTCTGTTTGTTCGTCCAAATCACAGCAGGCTGAAGAAGCACCAACACGGACTGCAAAAGAACGCACCACGGCCGGACAGCAAGTAGATCCGGCGAGCTTGTGATGTTTCAGTGGCTAGTTTTGTAGATCTGAACCGGTAGTGTGGCTGGTTTTTTGTAGATTTTTGAGCTAGATCATGGCTGGTGGCGTGTAGACTTGCAAGACCCTCCTTCTTCAGTCCGTCTTGTTCTTCACGGTGAGCTGCAGCAAAAAAACAGAGTTTGCAACTCTTTTCCTCACGTCGAACAACAGCAGCAAGTCTTCTTCTTTAGCTCAGATCCGTGCAAGCTCAAGGATGCACAAGGTGAAGATGCACCAGCAGCTTGTTTCTCCCTCAGATCTATGGCTGGTTCCTCTTTGCACAAACAATGCACAGCAACTGCAACTCGGATCTATGGCCAACAACCTCACGGCAACTCAGATCCGATGAGTTTGAAACAATAGCAGATTTGGTGTTGTTGCTTCGGATCTGGGGTGTTTGCTTCAAATCCGATGCGTGTGTAACTATTTTTTTTCTTTTTTCTTTTTATCTAAATCATACCAAAACAGGAAGGAAGAATCAAAATTTAAGCTCCCAAAAATTTGGATTTTTTTGTTCCAAAAATCTCACGTCTGAAATTTTTTTGTTTGGAGCTTAGATGGAGAAAAGAAGGGAAATGAGTTCTCTCTTTTTTTTTTTTTTGTAAGATTGTATACTTGATTTGTGTGAGCTCAAAATGTGAAACACTTCCCTTTATATATATATTAGCATACATGAGTTGGTTTCACTTATTTTATTCATCTAATTTTTATTTTTTTTTTGGAATCAAACCATTACTTATTTATTTTTGTCCATCTACCACATGATATTCAAGATCATGTATGCCTATATATTCATATATGTACCTATGAATTTTTTTTTTCACTTAGTTAAACAATTTATATATATATATATATTTTTTTTTTTTTTTTAAATTTCATTGCGATGCGCTCGCGTTACAAAAATTTGGGTTATTATAGTATAGGATACAAATGCATCTTTGTTTGCACAAATGTGCCTTGTGGCACCAGAGTCTATCACTCATTCTTTCACACTAGCGATAATATTCACTTAAGAAATGACTATAATAATTATATCATTTGCTTGAACCAAATTAGCATTTGGTTTAATAGAATTGCCATTTCTCCCCATCCTCTTTTTGCATTGAGAGGCATGGTGGCCTAGTTTGCCACACATATAACAATTTCCTTTTTTCTTAAAAGTGGGATTATTTGTTTTGGACTTGTAATCATGTTTCTTTCCATACATGTTATTTGCCTTGTGAGACTTTTCTTGCAACAGATTGACTTTGACAATGATTTGCTTTCCTTTAGTAGCTTTGGATTATTTTCTATTGGTATCTTCAATGATTAAATGAGTGATGAGATCCAAAAGTGAGAGTTGTTTGTGCTTGTGCTTTTATTGTTGTTTGTAAACATTTCATGATTTAGGAAGTTTCTCTATCAACAAACTAGCAACAAATTCCTCTTGTAAAAAAATATTCTTTGTCTTAAGGACTTCCAAAAGTTTGTGATATTCATTAATTTGTGATTTGATGTCTTTGCCTCCGTCATCTCCCATCTATAGTATTTGTTGATGACAAATTTTTGTTTGTCGGCATCTTCAGCTATATATTTGGTGATCAACGAATCCCAAATCTCCTTTGCTTCTTTGTAAGATCAATAAACATCAAACAATTCATTAGAAAAAGTACTAATAATTGTAGGCTTACGAACCTCATTTGCATGAACCCATAATTCATGTTATTTGGAAGAAGTAATTGACAACTTCAATTCTATGAGTGAATTCGCAACGCGATGCATATAAAGAATCAAGAAAATTCGCTCCTGCCACCTTTTGAAATTATTTCCATTAAACACCTCGATTTTGGATACATTTGGAAATGGTTTGGCAAATGATACAATAGGTATCAAAGGAAGAATTTAAACCCTCGATCCACCATTTGCAGAAGTTGGATTAACATTTTGACTTTTGGTGAAAAACACAACATTGGAAGCATAAGCTTGTTCGGAGGCCTTTTATCCTTAAGATTGTTGAAGAAGTACAAGGAATAAAATAAAATAAAGCAAAAGGATCGTGACTTGAGGCATGCTATGCACTGTCTTTAAGGATAATTTACCCACAACAAATTAATACAAAATTTGGTATACCTACAGGATTCAACAAGCCCTTCTAATAGAATTAGGCAATAGGAATAGTAGAGAAATAATTTTTTCCAGCTACAGAGAGATGAGAGAATAGATAATATTGAAATTGGGATGATTGAATCAACTCAACAAAATGAGTATTTATAGAGATATGTTTAGACATACAATTAATTATATAATTAATATAATTATAACATCAATTTATTGCATATTCAAATATGTGTAAAATACTTGACCAAAATAAGTGTATACCATTTATTGTAAAATTATTACAATCAAATAAATATATTGTTATTTGTTTGAAAAGCTATTTACAAAAACACATTCAACTTTTCAAAATATTTTGAATATTTGATTCTGTGACGACACATATTTTTCACACTGTGACGACCCATATTTTTGACATCGGATTGACGGATCCAACATATATGTACTCCATGTATTTTCTGGAATTTTAATGAGAAAATACATAATTTTTTCTAATTTTTCCCAATTTCGAATTAATTATTAAAGAAAATGAAAATAATTTGAGAAAATGTAATTTTAATGAGAAAACACATGAAAATATTAGGAAAATGTATTTTCTTAAGAGGAATGATCTTTAGGATTGATTCATGAATTTTTTGAATAATCATGGAATTTTTAGAATGATAAATGAAATTTTTGGGAGAAAAATATGATTTTTGAGAAAATTATACAAGTTTTGGAGAAAATAATTAAAGAAATGATGAAATGGTGTATAATAGTGGCATTTTGGATGAGAAATGATGAATTAGACAATTTTATAATTTTAGAGAAAAATGCAAAAATTTTGGTATAAAATACATGTATGTATAGGTATATATATGTATATAAGGAAATAAGGAAAATAACAAAAAAAAGGAAAGCCGGCCTGCACGGGCCGTCTTTTGGGAGAAAATATGATTTTTGGAAAAATTATACAAGTTTTGGAGAAAATAATTAAAGAAATGATGAAATGGTGTATCATAGTGGCATTTTTGGATGGAAAATGATGAATTAGACAATTTTATAATTTTAGAGAAAAAATACAAAAATTTTGGTATAAAATACATGTATGTATAGGTATATATATGTATATAAGGAAATAAAGGAAATAACAAAAAAATGGAAAATCTGCCGCACGGGCCATTCGGCCTGTGCAAGCCGAAATTTGGCTCGGGCCCTGGGCACAAGCCAGTCGAACAAGTGGGACAGGCCCGTGGCCCATCCCGACGTGGTAGAGAGCGCGGGCTTGAGCTCGCGCGCGAACCAGCCCAGGCGCATGGGCCCACCCGCCCGCTTGGCCGGCCCATGTGCCTAGAAAAGGGGTCCAGCCCCCTTTGTTTGTCTTTTATGCAGGAATATTTGAATTTTAAGTGATTTTTGACCGAATTTTGGGGATTTTCTAGCAGATCTCCAACACAAAACCATGGGAGCTCATGGTTTATAATCCATAGTTTTGCCATCAACTCATGGCCTCCATTGTGGCGAATGAATGTTGCCAATTGGGCATCCAGCATGTGAGGTTGAGTGCCAGCTGGAAGCCACATATCACCCATATTTGTGCCAAGCAAGCACCCCCATGCAACAAAATGGCTTCTTTGAGCTCAAAGTCCAGAAATTCTATATTTCTGTAGCAAACTTCCCTAACTTAGAACTTCCTCAATTCTCAACCAAATTCAACAAACTATAGCTTGATTTGAAGCTTGTATCACCATCTACAAAGTTCCACAAGTGGTTTGCCCAGTCTTGGAGCCGTCTAAAGCAGAAATCATCAAGAAGAGGTGTTGTCCATACTGTTCAAACCTAGAAAAAAATCAGAAAGTGTGCGCTGGAACCACCTTTGGAGCTTTGGACCTTGGCCATTTCCAGTTCCTTTTTGGAGGTAAAACTGTCCACTCTCCTCATTTTTGTGTGTACTTTGACCTCCAAGAGTTAGAGAACGAAAAATAGGGCCTTGTACATGATTTTTGGACCGTTGAAGTTAATTACTTACTCACTGTCACAGCTGTGTAATAGAGACAGTTGGAGCAACCTTGGGAAAGCTCACTCTTGAACCACTTTAGGCACGTCCCTGAGGTAAAAATCCATCATTCTATTCCTTATCATGAATATTCAAGTGTCCAAGTGGTAGAAACCAGAAATTGAAACGTTTAATGTGTTTTATAAGTCACTGTTGCTAACTGTTAGACATACTGTTGCAACAGTGCCGACAGAAACAGTTTGAGACTAGAATAGGAGCAATATTTGGGACACCTAAAGGCACCCTTTCGGGCTGAAACCAAAGGCTTTGTAGACCCCATAGTAGAGACTCCAGAAGGGTATAAAGACTTGACCTTGAACTCTTGTGGATGTGTCTTGTTATACTTGCAAATATGCTACGATTGTAGGGTGCTAGAATAGATTTCTTGTGTTCCTTAGAATATAACAGAATATTGATGGAATGATAGACATGCTTTTGATGTTGCATGTTACTGATTCAAAGTGTTTGTAATTAATGAATGTGCTATGGCCCACATACTGTAAGTAGACACAAGAAATGTCTCATGAAATGGTAGTTTAATGGGGGAGAAGAACACTAGAAAGATAGTAGAATCTATGAACCCAGAAATTTCTTGCAATCTGGCTGAAATTTCTAAGATGAAATTAACTGACCAAAACTTGGTAGATTGAGCTGAAATTTGGTGAAGAGACCCTTAGATATGTCTAGAAGTTTTCTACCAAATTTCAGGATATTCCAATGTGCGCAGATAGGTCAATTAAGGCAAACAATCATTGCCTGTCAAAGGGTATACGGGATCTGTGCAGTTTCTATTATCATACTTAGAAACCCAAGTAAATGAGGTCCAAAAATTGTGATTTAAAATTTTGGAAAAACTTTAGGAAGTCTAGAACAGTATTGCAAAGTTTGGCGCAAATCCGATGAACGAACGGCCCGCAGAAAATTTGGGAAAATGGTTGCACAGATAGGGCCATAGACTAAGGTTGTGCCTAAGTGATGGAAATTGGGAATATTGACCCTTTTTGGCCCAATTGACCCCATGAAGACCAGAATTAACCCTGTGTGACTCTGTTGACCAGCTAGGTCAGCAAATGATAAGTTGACTAGGGTTGACCAAGATTGACTAAGGTCAATCAAATTGACTTAGTAACTAAGGTAAGGTGAACGAACATAGGGGATTATTCTTGACTAGGTCAAGTAATTGATTAATAAATGATTAGAATTAGAGTAAGCCAAGTCTCATGTTAATGTTAAGAAGTTACTTCGATTTTGTGGGACCAAGTGCTAGCGGGATGCGACTGGTCGCGAGAGGAGCGTCGGGAGCAGAACATCCTTGTGAGTAGTGTTTTCTAACTCATTTCTTAGAGTTTGTTATTCTGTGCATTATGAAAATGAGTTTACATATTGTGATGAATCTGCATTCTTTTAAATGGGTTTTAAATGAAAAGTGCACCGAGTCTCGAAGTTCGAGAGTACAAGGTTAGGGTGAGTTGTGTCGGTTTCTCATACGACCCGGAGAGGTGACCACCTAGCACAGAGTGCTAGCCGAGGGGGTTCTGTGGGCCTACGATGATGGCAACGACAATAAGACCTAATCGGGCTGTCACAATAAGGCAACGACAATACGTCCTGGTTGGTCGTTATGATGATGGCAACGACAATAAAACCTAATCGAAGTCGGCACGATGCGCCTAACTGTCTGCAACACGCTCGAGTGATTTTTAGTAGCCTCGAAGAGCTTGTGAGCTTCGGCGAATGTTTTCACTATTTAAATGTTTTTGAATGAAGGTGCACGACTGCATTATGGATTTAAATTATGTTTACTGTTGCATTCACTTGCATAATGTTATTGCTCATGCATTCATGGCACATGTTTTAATTGTGGAATACTTGTTGTAAGTTTGAATTAGACTACATTATTCACTGAGCTGCCGTGGACAATTAGGCTCACTACTCTAACTTTTCAGGTCCTTCAGTAGCGAATAAGGGCAAGGGAGTGGTCATCGCGTAGAGCTACACTCTCTTACTCTTATTGGTAGGTTTTCTTCGTATTTCTTTTTCTATTTTGTGTTTTGAGGGTTATGACCAATGTATAGGGATGAGGAAAACTTGTATATAATAGATAGTCATTCCCGTTGCTACACATGTTATAATGACCCGTTTTGGATAAATATCAAGTTTTATTGGTGTTTGTGTGTTAAATTTCTTCTGCATTCCTTATGATTACTCTGAAAGTGTGTGATGTTGTATGGTATGCTGAGGCTTAACAGTGTCTTGGCAAGCTCGGCTTGCAGGCGAGTTTGTTGGGACAATGTGCCAGTCGGTTCGTCCTTCGTCCTAGGAAAGGGGTCCCGACACACACATACAAATTAATGGGTTCAATGTATGAGTTTTCATGTATTTTTCTAAAAATTTAATGAAAATACATAATTTTTTTTTAAATTTTCTCTAAATTTTAATTATTTATTGAAGAAAATTAGAATAATTGAGGAATATAATTTTAAGAAAAGAATACATTAATTATGGTGAAAATATATTTTTTGTGAGAAAATATAATTTTTTTTTGGGTGATTATTGAATTTTTGGGGCAATTATTATTTTTTTGGGAGAAAAATGTTAATTTTGGGTAGAATATTCAATTTTTAGTAGATTAAATATATGAATGACGAAAATTGTGGTATAATTGGAGGCTTTGAAGAAATTGAGGGCAATAAACCAAATACATAAAAAAATGAAAAAAAAAATGAATGAATTATAAATATATATATATATACACCAAGAAAAAAAAAATAACTAAAAAAAAATTTCAATCGGATTTGGCCGCATGGGCCATGAGCCGTCCGGGCTGAATCCAATGCATTGGCTCACATGCCCATGTGGATTTGGGCAGCCAGCGTGGGGCTAGGCTCGCGCCAACGCGCTTGGGCGTGCAGGCTTCAATTGGGTGTGTGGGGTGGCCCACGCACCCCAGCTTCCTTCTTCTTCAATTTTTCTCAAATTTTCCTATGTTTTTCTAGCATTTTTCAGCGAGAAAATCATGTCCGTCCATGGTTTTGAGCCACTATTTTGCCATTTATTCAACTTCTTGACTAATCCAATAGACGAGGACAATAAGGTACCTTGCATGGAAACTCATGAGCCATGTAGATGACCACTTAACACTCTTTTTTGCCATACAAGGACACCTCAAACATACTCTAAAACTCAACTCTTGAGCAGAATTTTCATTCTATTTCTGCAAGCCATCTTGAACAGTGTGTATCTCCCTTATTTTAAATATGTTCTCTGTGATCTTGGACTCTTTGGAAAGCTCTCAATCCCCTCTACAACGTTGCACAAGCCATTGATCGAATCCCCCATCCATTTGAGATTGAAACGACTGTGAAAGGGTGTTATTGGACACTATTACAGGCTGAAACTACTAGGAGACAATTTGACTTAATCTTCAAGGGATTGATTCCTAACCCATTCATGGTCCATTTTTGATATAAAACCCCATGTTTTATTCCTTGTTAATTATACTTTAAGCTCTAAGTAATGGAAATAAAAAACTAAAACCTTAAACCTATTTTACAAAGCACTAAATTTGACTATTTGATCAATTGTTACAGTAGTTCCAATAGAAGATTGCCCTTGGAAACATTTTTAAGGCAGCATTTGAAGTGGCTAGGGACATCCGTTTGGGATGCAATTTGAGGTATTTTAAACCTCACATCTGAGGCTACAAGGAGGTATAAACCCCAACCCCTAAGCTTCTGTATTCATAGTTTTGTGTCCATGCCAAGATGCCTAGTTACATACAAGGATTTGATACTTAGGAAATATTTTTGGATTGTTGATATGTGCTAAGTAGTAGGGTATATTTGAGAGTGAAAATGACTTTGTTTGCTTACTGATTTGAATGATGTTGAACTATAAATGTTATATGACCTAAACTTTACAAAACATATGAATAGTGCCTCAAATCAATAGGGTAATAGAGATAGTTAGGCACTTGAAACCCATAGGAAACTTGAACATTGTAGAATCTGTTACATAGTAGAGAAAGTAGGAGACCAATTGACTGAGTAAAAATGAGGATTTTGAGCTGAAATTTGGTGGAGTGGTCACTGGATATGCCAAGAATATGTGTGCAAAATTTTGTCCCAATTTGAATTGGGTAAGGGGGTCAACTAATGCACCAACTGACTGCTTGTTACATAGAAAACGAGATTTCACAGTCCCAATTACCACACTTGAAAACCATATCAAGTGATGTTCAAAAATTAGAATCTAAAATTTTGGTGAATGTTTAGAGGAGTAGATAAAATCAGGAAAGTTTTGCATAAATCCAACATATGGATTGATCACAGAAAAATCAACAAATTTACTGCGCAAAGAAAGCAAAAAGCTTGAATTCGGCCTAAGTGTCGGGATTTGAGGATTTGGCCTAATTGGCCCAATTTTGACTTATTTTGACCCAAATTGACCAAAGGTGATCAAAATTAATCACGTTGACCAATTTTGATCGGGTTGACCAGCTAACCAAGTTTGACTAATTGACCGAATCAAATTTGGGTCGATCGAGCTTGATTAGGAGTAGTAGAAAAAGGAACTAAGCCACATTCTAAAGAGAACTAAAATTAAGTTTAAACAATGCAGATTTGAGCATACACTGTGGAATTAGGCTAGTTGTTGGCGGGACATCGGTACACGGGACCCGAGGTGAGTAGTTTGATTTAGGTGTTTTTCGTAACTTGTGTTCTTTGCATAAAACTTGTGTGAAATGACATGGGTTTCATAAGATTGAGATAGATTAGATTGATTTTGAAACGTGTAGATGTTCACAAGTAATGGGACCATAGCCTCGAGGGCTGAGTGTCGAGGTTAGGGTACAAGATGTTATTGGGATTAGACTCGAGGTCTGAGCATCGGGGTTAGGGCATATGATCACTGCACCTAGCCTCAGACCCGCTTGAGTACGACACTGGAGGATCGAGCACAGGGTTAGGATATTCGAGGAATACGCTTAGCTTACGACCCGCATGAGTGGCCAACACGCTTGACTTATGACTCGCTCGAGCGATGACCATAAGGTTGGATTTGATGATTTGAAAACTAGTCCTTATAAAATTTTGAATAGCATGTATTTGAGATGTTTTTTATAACTGTGTTGCACTATTTATAATCGCTTTTATACTATGTCACACTTTCACACTGCATCATTTTACTCTTTGTGCATACATGCACTATTTTGAGAATGTTGGTTATGGCTAACATTGTATTCTTACTACTCACTGAGCCACGTTGATTTTTAGGCTTACTACTCTACTAACATTTCAGGTTCTTCGGTGGCTAGTAAGGGGAAGGGCGCGGTAATTGCCTAGTTCCCTGACGACTCCTTTTCTTTTTCTAGTCTTTTTGTTTGAGGTTAGTCATTCTTGTGTATATATTTATATGGTCAAATGTGTATTTTGGATAAGACAATGTGTAATGCAATGATCACTCTTCGTATGTTTGCTTACTTTCACGTTTGAGTCTTCAATTATTCTAATATCACTTGTTATTAAAGTTGGAAAGGCTTAATAGTGGTTGGGCAAACTTGACATGGTGAATAAGTTCATCAGGCCACTGTGCTAGTTGAGCCACCCTTCGACCTAGGAAAGGGGTCTCGATAGATTAAGTTGTATGAATACATTTATTAATAAAATATAACATTTATTTAAATTATAATTAATTTTTAACTACCATTAAATTTAAATCATAATGTTCAAATAGTTATTACAATCATTAAATATTTTAATAATAAATAAATAATTACAATGACTAAATAATTACACCAAAATAATAAAGTATTAATAATATTAATGGTTCTTATAATATATTTTGACCAAACCATAAACAATAATTGTCGGGACCCCTTCCTTAGGGCGAAGGACGAACCGACTAGCACAGTGTCCCGACAAACCTGCCCGTAGGCCGAGCTTGCCAAGGCACTATTAAGCCTCATCTTTCAAAACCACACCACACCCTATCAGAGTAATCATAGGGAATGCAGAAGAAATTTGACACAAGAAACACTAATAAAACTTGATATTTATCAAAATGGGTCATGGTTTTAGAAAAATATACTAGGTTTGCAGAAAAAAAAATTCACAATAATAATGAAGAAGTTAAAATCTCATTTTATTTAAATCTACACATAGAATTATGGTTTGAAAAAAAATAAATAAATATTAGTTGATAAAAATATTGGTAGATCAAAAAAAAAATTTAAAGATTCATTTGAAAAAATAAAATTTGAAAAGGGATTGATTGAACTATCGGTTAATGAAATTACTAGTGGCTTATAATTGAAGTTTTGTTTGAGATAGAAAAAAAATTAAATATGGATCGATTGAAAAATAAAATAAAATAAAAAATAAACTATAAAATCACATACTGGTTAAAGAAATAAAATTTAATATTGAGTGATCGAAATATTGTGTGATTAAAAAAAGAGAAATAAAAGAAAATTTAAAAGAAAGCTTATTCTTTAAGATCATTGGCTAGGAATAAAATGATTTTGAAAACTTGTATTTTTTAAGTTTTAGGACCAAAATTAATTGAATGTGTGTGTATATATATATAACTGAATATATATATATATATATAAGATAATAAAAGAAAATCTGAGTTTAGATTTTAAAAAGTCAGTGTTCAACCGATTGAAAAAAATTAAAAGAAAAAAAATTGCTACAAAACCAGAGAACAATCTGGATTTCTGGTTGATTTGGGGCAAATCATTGAAGATACAAATTAGGGCTTTGAATTTGGTGTGGAGGTGATGATCGAGTAGGAAGATGAAGATGAACACGTTGAATAATGAAGCACGATTTGGGCATGATTTCGGATCTAGAAATTTTAGATCTAATTTTTTGCGTTGCTGTTGGTGAAATGAAGAAAAGAGGAAGATGAAAACCAACAAATAGGCTGATTTGAAGCAAATGAACAACATGGAAGAAGAAGAAGTTGATTTGGGGGTTTTTCGGTTTGTGTATGGTGCGATTTGGGGTTTGTGGTTGGTTGTGATGACGGAGAACGTGAAGTCCAGCTGGCCATGGTGATCAAACAAGAAAGAAGAAGAAGTTTTGAAATCTGAAAGTTAGGGCTGTTGGTTTGTGATTCTTGGATTTGAACGTGATTTGGGCATTTTTTTTTCAGATTTTTGTGATTGAAGGATTTAGCATGAATGATGTGACGACCCATATACATTTTATTATTTTCTAGAATTTTAGTGATAATATACAAAATTTTCCCCAATTTTTCCCGAATTTTGAATTAATTATTAAAGAAAATGAGAATAATGAGAGAAAATGTGATTTTAAGGAGAAAACATATGAAGTTATTAGGAAAATGTATTTTCTTGAGAAAAATGATTTTTAGGATTGATTATTAAATTTTTGGAACAATTATTAAATTTTTTGAGTGAAAAATAGAATTTTGGGGAGAAAAATATGATTTTAGGAAAATTATTAAATTTTTGGAGAAAATAATTGAATGAATAATGAAATGGTGTATAATTGAGGTATTTTGATGTATGATCAATTTTTAATAATTTTAAAAAAATGCGAATTTTGAGTATATATATACATATATATAAGTGTATATGTATATAAGAAATGGAATAAGAAAATAAAACACGAAAAAAAAAAAACGAAATTGGCACACACGGGTCGAATGGCTCATGCAGGCGAAGAGTTCGGTCGGGCTTTGGGCCCGACCAGCGCCAACTGGGCGAGGGCTTAAGCCCTCCCGAACCGGCCTAGGTGCATGGGCCAGCCCGTCCACCTGGCCGGCCCATGCGCCCAACAAAGGGGGTCCAACCCTTTTCTCTTGTCTTTCGTGCGTGAAAATGGGGGATTTTGGGCCGATTTTTGCAGAATATTAGGGAATTTCCAACTACAAAACCATGGGAGTTCATGGTTTAAACCCATGGTTTGAGCCATCAATTCACAACCTCCATTATAGCCAATGAATTCTGCCAACTGGGCAGCCGGCATTTGAGGTTGGAAGCCACCTACATGGCCACATGTCACCCATCTTGCCATGAAACAAAATCTCCTCCTTGAGCTCAAACCCAGAAAAATTTCAGCAACTTAGCCTTGTTCACAAGCTCAGATCTTCCTCATTTCTTGGCCGAATCTAGTGATCCATAGCTTGTTTTGAGGCTGATACCACCATATACGAAGTCCCACAAGTAGTTTGCCCAATCTTGAAGCCATTTGAAGCTAAAATCATAGAGAAAAGGTGTTGTTCATAGGGTTCAAACCCAGAAAACCAGAAAAGCTTGTGTTGGAATCTTCTTGGAGCTTCGAATCCTAGGTTGTTTCAAGCCCATTTTGGAGGTAAAACTGTCCACCATCTTCATTTGATATGTATTTTAACCTCCAAGTGTTAGAGAATGAAAACTAGGGCTTTACACATGATTTCCAAACAATTAAAGTTGGTTACTTACTTACTGTTACAACTTTGTAACGGAAATAGTTGGAGCAATCTTGGGAAGGCTCACACCTGAACCATTCCAAGTTCGGCCTTAAGGTGAAACCCTTTACTTTACCCCTTATCATGTGCATTCAAGTATCCAAGTGGTAGAAACCAAAAACTGGAACATTTGCTATTTTTTATAAGCCACTGTTGTTAACTGTTAGACTTGCCGTTGCAACAGTGCCGATAGAAACCAGTTTGAGACCAGATTCGGAGCCATATTTGGAACACCTAAAGACACCCATTCAGACGGGAACCAGAGGCATTTTAGACCCCATAGTATAGGTTCCAGAAAGGCATAGAGATCTGACCTTGAGCCTTTATGAATGTGTTTTGTTATACTTACAAATATGCCATGATTGTGGAGTGCTAGAACAAATTTCTTGTGTTCTTTAAAATAGAACAGAGAAATTAGTGGAAAAATAGGCATGAATTTGGCATTGCATATTACTGATTCGAAGTATTTTTGATTAATGGATGTGTTATGATCTCTATGCTGAAATTAGACACAAGAAATAACCCCTGGAATTGTGATTTAATGGGGGGAAAGAATACTACGATGATAGTAGAAATTGTGAACCCAGAAATTTCCTACAATGTGGCTGAAAATTCTGAGATGAAATTAACTGACCAGACCTTGATAGATTGAGCTGAAATTTGGTGGAGAGATCCCTAAGTATGTCTAGAAGTTTCCTACCAAATTTCAGTGCATTCGAATACGGATAGGTAGGCCAATTCAGGCAAACAGTCACTGCCTGTCACAGGGTATACGGGATTTGTACAACCTCTGTTATTATACCTAGAAACCCTAGTAAATAATGCCTAAAAATTGTGAATCAAAATTTTGGAAAAACTTTAAGAAGTCTAGAACAGTTTTGCAAAGTTTGGAAAAAAACCAATGTACGAATTGCCCGCAGAAAAATCGGGAAAATGGTTGCGCAGATAGGGCCATAGGCTAGTGATGTGCCTAAGTGATGGGAATTGGGAATGTTGACCCCTTTTAGCCCAATTGAATCTAGGAGGACCAGAATTGACCCTATGTGACTCTGTTGACCAGCTAGGTCAGCAAGTGATAGGTTGACTAAGGTTGACCAAGATTGACCAAGGTCAATCAAATTGACTTAGCAACTAAGGTAAGTTGAACAAACATAGGTGAACTACTCTTGACTAAGTCAAGTTATTGATTGACCAATTATGTACAGTTAGAGTGAGCCAAGTCTCATGTTAATATTAAGAAGTTACGTCGATTTCGCAGGACCAAGCACTAGCAGGACGGGAACGGTCACGAGAAGAGTGTCGGGAGCAGAGCATCCCTGTGAGTAGTGTTTTCTAACTCATTTCTTAGAGCTTGTTATTTTGTGCATTATGAAAATGAGATTACATATTGTGATGAATCTGCATTCTTTTAAATGGGTTTTAAATGAAAAGTGCACCGAGTCTCGAGGTTCGAGAGTACAGGGCTAGGGTGAGTTGTGTCAGTCTCTCATACGACCCCGAGAGGTGACCACCTAGCACAGAGTGCCCACCGAGGGGGTTCTATGGGCCTACGATGATGGCAACAATAATAAGACCTAATCGGGCCGTCACGATAAGACAACGACAATAGGTCCTAGTTGGGTGTTACGATGATAGCAACGATAATAAGTCCTAATCGAAGTCGACACGATGTGCCTAACTGTTTGCAACCCGCTCAAGTAATTTTTAGTCGCCTTGGAGAGCTTGCGAGCTTCGGCGAATGTTTTCACTATTAAAAACTATTTTTAAATGAAGGGCACGACTACATTATGGATTTAAATTGTGTTTATTGTTGCATTCACCTGCATAATGCTATTGCTCATGCATTCATGGCACATGTTTTAATTGTGGAATGTTTGTTTTAAGTTGTGAATTAGATTGCATTACTCACTGAGCCGCTGTGGACAATTAGGCTCACTACTCTAACTTTTCAGGTTCTTCCACCGCGGATAAGGGCAAGGGAGTGGTCATCACGTAGAGCTGCACTCTCTTACTCTTTTCGATAGGTTTTCTTCGTACTTTTTGTGTTTTGAGGGTTAGAAACTATGTATAGGGGCGAGGAAAGCTTGTATATAATGAATTAGTCACTCTCGTTGCTACTCATGTTTTAATGACCCATTTTGGTAAATATTAAGTTTCATTGGTCTTCATTTGTTAAATTTCTTCTGCATTCCCTATGATTACTCTGATAGTGTGTGGTATGGTGTTGAAAGATGAGGCTTAACAGTGTCTTGGCAAGCTCGGCTTGCGGGCAGGGTTGTCGGGACACTGTGCCTGTTGGTTCGTCCTTCATCCTAGGAAGGGGTAGTGACAAATGAAAACAAAGAACAAGGATGGGTTTTGCTCGATTTGGCCATCTAATTATCGGGACCCCTTCCCTAGGGCGAAGGATGAACAAACTGGCACAGTGTCCCGACAAACCCGCTTGCAAGCCGAGCTTGCCAAGACACTGTTAAGCTTCATCTTTCAACACCACACCACACACTATCAGAGTAATCATAGGGAATGTAGAAGAAATTTAACACAATGAACACTAATAAAACTTGATATTTATCAAAATGGGTCATTAAAACATGTGAAGCAATGGGAGTGACTAATCCATTATATACAAGTTTTCCTCACCCCTATACATAGTTTTTAACCCTCAAACAAGAAAAGTGCGAAGGGAACCTACCAAAAAAAACGAGAGAGAGAGAGAGAGAAAGAACAGCTCTAGGCGATGACCATTCCCTTGCCCTTATCTACAGCTGAATGACCTAAAAAGTTAGAGTAGTGAGCCTAATTGTCCACAACGGCTTAGTGAGTAATTGTAACACCCCAATTTTTAACCGGACCTCCTGTCACATGTTATTGCACGTGTGGATCGTTGCCTGATGAAAATCAAGATGCTACTAGAATTTTTTTTCTGTCAAAAATCCTTTTCTTCAAAATTAAGTCCATAACAATTTGTTCTTAGGTCAAAGTCTGGATAGATGTTTTATACAAAACCAAAAGATCAAGAAAATTTTTCAATGCATTCACCGAATTTAGCAATACAAATCATGAATCATGCAACAGAAATACTTTAAAACTTGTAATCAAAACAAAAATGTAAAAAAATAAAATATTGTTTACAAATCTGGTTAACTAATTTGAAAATCAAATAAATACATGAAAATCATTTAGTAAAATTGAACGACTACCATCTCCAATGCCACCTATCTCGGACTACCTAGTCTTCAGATGTACATTACCATACTCTACGTCCATGTGTACCTAAAAAATAAAGTGAGAGTGAGCTTAAAAGCCCAATAGATCGTTCCTACACATCACATGCATTATATAGACCCAATCCAAAACATTATAAACACTTTCAAACATTCATTTGTTTTAGTTGTAGTCTAAGACCGAAAGAGGGTTGAGATGCCTTTTGGTATTCGCTATGATCCAATCAAATCGTAATCGTAGATGCCTCAAGTACCATCTAAAATTAGTCATATCTCAGTATCACAGTCTAAGAGAGAGTACTTATCTAGACTCGTACCGTCTTCCAAAGACTTCGAGCTGTCGTAGGCATCTCCGGTTGGGAATACCTACAATCCACCTTGCGGCTTGACAATCGCACCGGTACGTGGATTCTTAATAAACCATCGTCTTATTTTTGTTTTACAAACAATATCAATCACATCAAGCATCATACAATACACTAGAAAATGTAATTTAAACTATCTTTGCAAGTTAACATGATGAAGTGCATGAATAAACAATAGGATCTAGATGCATATTTTCCTAGTCATGCATGCCATAATTGGGCGAATCTAAATCCAATCTTTTATATTAAATATTGTCATGAATTAATTATGCACGAGACTAAGTAATTCGTCACTCATCACACATCATGCAATACACCAAATAATTCCAATCAATTCCCTAATGAGATTCTAATAACTTAGAACTATTCAAACAAATGCTTTGAACCTTGAATCTACATAATACATATAAGCAAGGAAGTCACGCCCACCTGATTTCACCGATCTTCTGGGCTCCTTGCTCTCCTTCGAGAAATCCATAACAATCTGAAATTCGATAATCGATAAAAATTTATAAGTTCTTAATTCATATTAAATCTTATTCAGAATATTCTCAAGCTTAAAGATTTCCAAACTAATTATGGAGTCTAAATATTAGTTTCCACTAATCTAGGATTATTCTTAATTCCCAAAATTTTATATATTCTAATTAATATAATTTCTCAGTCCATTGAATCTCCTTAATTTGAATTTAAAACTTTAATAATTTTCTTGCAAGATTTTTTATAAAATTAGATTTCTAATAATTGAATCTTTACAATTTAAATAATTTATTAATATCATAATTAATTTAATTACGAACAAAATAAGACTTCTAAATGTTACACATTTAGTTTAAGGGCCTAAAATTATAATCTTTTTTATAAAAGATTTTTAAACTCCTAAAGGTTTACTTTTCATGTTTTCAACTAATTGGATTATTAAACTTTTAACTTCTAATGTTAAATAAAATTATTAACGTGTTGGAAAGTTATTTTCCTTTTCAATTCTAATTTATAAGGTTTATTAATTTAATTTCTATTAAATCAATTAATCCTCGTGTTCAATAATTAATAATTAATCTCATATTAAATTTGTTTAATTAGAATTATTAAAAAAAATTTTAAACTAATTTTTATAATTAATTTATTAAATTTCTATTTGAATAAGAAAATTTTTAATTATTATTTAATTATTTTTTCATCTATAATTAACTAAAAATAAATTTAAAACTATCAAAATTTTAAAAATCAAAAATCAAAATATTTTACCTTTTAGATCATCCGTTCTTCGTCGCCTCTTCGTCATTCTTCAATAGTCACACGTACGTAATTTCAATCTTCTTCGTCAAAAGTGCACCGAATTTCCAGAAATGTTCAATTTCTTCTTCACGCACACACACAGAAGTTGCGTTCTGTTTTGCCCAAACAGTAGCAACAGCTGCAGCTTCACAAATCGGACACACATCATGTTCTACCGCTATGTGTGCTCTTCCTCATTCAGCTCACGCACCAAATCAGTGCCGGCCCCGAGTAGGGGCGCACAGGGCGATTGCCCTGGGCCCCCCTACTTTGAGGGGCCCACCGGTCTACATATATTTATATATATATGTAATTAAAAAAATTAAAAATTTACCCTATATTTATATATACAAATGAAAGAATATGATATTTAAAAAATGTTAAACATTAACTTATTTATTTATTTATTAATAATTTATAAAATAATAATTTTTTTAGGGCCCCAAGTTAGCATTTCGCCCTAGGCCCCAAAAACTTAGGACCGGCCCTGCACCAAATCTGCAGCATACACAAAATCACGTTTTGTTTCTTGTTCAGAACATCGCACTAGTAGAACCTAAATCTTCTTGTTCTTGCTCTTAGGGATGACCAGCCACTTTGTTCTTGCTATTCGTGATTCACAGCACGCATAGCCAGCAACAACAGCTTCAGTCTTCTCCTTCAAACTCGAATTGCAGCAACAGCTGCACTCACCTCCTGGCCAACAGAAACTCAGATTATGATTCACAACACCATCACAATCTTCATCTTCTTTAATTCAACTCAACCCAGAAAATGCATCCAATTGCACCACCCATCACGGACTTAAAACAGAACAATGCAAAATAAAGCTATGGACAAGGAATTAAACCCAGAAAATTCCAACATCACACCCCTGTTGTGCAAACACGACCCAGAAAAGAAACAACGAAAAAAAAATAGTTGTTGCTTCTTCTCTTTTCTACTGAACGCCAAATCCAAAACCGAAAAATTAGAATTTCGTTTCCTCTTTTCCTGTTATACAAATGAAAGCGCCAAAGTCTCGAATCAAAATGTCCACATTTGGTATCCTCTTCTTCAAGTTCATGGACAACAACAATAACTAGACAATCCAACTCCAAATCTGTTTCTCTTCCATCGTTCTTCTTTAATCCTCTTCCAAAATCCA
The DNA here is from genome assembly GCA_030144865.1 of Tinospora cordifolia. Lineage (NCBI taxonomy): Eukaryota > Viridiplantae > Streptophyta > Magnoliopsida > Ranunculales > Menispermaceae > Tinospora > Tinospora cordifolia. Next base: position 19,424 of record JAJIYU010000890.1, read on the forward strand.
GAAATTTCTTCCTCTTGTCCGAATTCTTCTTCATTCTACCGATTTTCAGACAATCTGGTTTTTTTTTTTCATCAACTAACAGCAGCAGCAGCAACTATGTTGCTCTGTTTTCGTTCTTCCTTTCTTTTGCAGTTCACAGCACCACAAAACGCACAAAAACCTCCAACAACTATGCTTCGTTCTTCATGTTCTTGCCCAAATCACCTGTCACACCCCGATCCTCAACGGCGGACCTTTCGCAGCTCTACAATAGAGCATCGTGCGGCATCACAGCTCGGTGCGTGTGCCCGCCCATAGCGTCGTGACGTGTGACTTCATTCTTTTTCTATTTCTGTTTTGTTCAAGTCAAATAATTTCTTTTTTTTGTTCATTTCAAAACAAAACAATCTCTTTCATGAGATTCATTGTCAAACAAACTTTCGATATGCTTTCAAATAGCATTCAAAATTATATCACCGAAATTTCATAGGAAATAATACAAAAATTCAAAGTACCTGTTGAAGTTTTCAAATCTTAAAACATTCATCTGAAATCATTGAATACATCACTATTCATTCATAATATTTTAAACCATGAAATATCTGTTCAACATATAACATAAACAAAATAATAGGCTCGCAGGCCAAAGTTTCAAATAGTGTTTCGTAATATAGAACAATTCTATTTACACAAAATGATAACTAGCTAGGCAACAGGCCCATGTTCAAAATACATAAAAACTGAAATAGAGTTCAAAATAAAACATCTCTCTAAAAACTCTCCACCAGTCTCCGGGTCTGTCAATCCTCACTGAGCACCAGGCCCATGAGTACCTGTAAAATAAAAATAGGGTAAGCTCAAAAGCCCAGTGGATCTCCCTACACATCAATAGCATTATACAAACGAGCATACGGAACATGCACACAGTTTCACATGATTAGGGCATTTCAAACATTTAATTGGTTATTTTTGTCGTTCCATTTGATTTGATCAGAAATTAACCGAAAGAGTGAACCACCTTCGGTATCCCAATTGTGGTCCTGGACACAACCAGGCACGACATCTTTCTTACATAGACGTCTACCTTTGAGACCACGACCCAAGAAGATACTGAAACCATATGTATGCCATATGACTATTCCAAATCCTAGGGTCACACAGCCACTCGCAGTTTGGCCCGATTTGGGGATACCCACGATGACGTCCTGGTCACAACCGGATAACATCTACGTGATGTACCAGTGCTCGTCCATTGCCCTAATACGTGGAGCTCTTAATAAACCTTTAATGTTCTTTAGTTTTACAATCATAGTTTTTATTCCACGCAGCATATAGACATGTTTATTCAAAATGCTAACCTAAGCGAGGAAAGCAAACAAACACCAAGCTAATCACAATATCCTAGTACTAGAAAGCGAATAACCAGTCATCAGGATATCATATCAATCATTCCACCCAAGGCATACATTCCTAGCATGGTACTAAGTACAGGAATTTGAACATGAATCATATTCCATATCCAACATCCGCATAATACTAAAGAGTGAGGAAGAGATCGTCAACCCCACCTGTATATGTCGGGTGAACCCTTATGCCGTTCCTCAACACTCGTCTAATCTGAAATCAACATTTACATATTCAATCCTCCGAATCTTCAAAACCCTCAAACTACATCAATAACCATCGTAGATATCCAATCTAGGTCATTCATATCAAATTCCAAATAAAGGGGTTTTTCCAAAAATTTGAATTTCTCATTTCACCGCATCAGCATACAAAACTACATTCATTTCCTTCCAAATTCAAAATAGAACATATTTAGAACTGGTTATTACTTCAAAATATGAGCGGATCGGGTTTTATTACTTATCAAAGGATTTGCACCTTCAAAACCCTTCCAAATAGGTAAAATTTCTCTGGATCTCTCAAAAATTGCAAATGAATAGTCAAAACTTCCAGAATTTAGTTTAGAATCATTAATTCATCAATTTAAAAGGAAGATCTTAGCTTGTTTCGCTCTGGATCATTCCGTGCGTAAAAAAAAACTAAATTACGATCTATTTTGCGGTTTTGATGTTGCTACCCTATGAAAATTGATTTGAACAAGTTTAAGGCTCCAGAGTCTCACCTTAGATGCTAGAATTGTTCTAGATCTAATCTGGATCATTTTGACTGTCTCCAGATGAAAATTGAATCTCCGGTGACCTAAAAATGAAAGGCCCAAAAATCAGATTATTTTTACGATTTTGATCTGTTCTAGTTCTTTTGGTTCTATGTTTTGCGATTAAATAGGGGATGAATAGTAGCCGCATGAACAGTGCCTGTAGATAAACAGTACCACTATTCATAGAGGAAAATTTTGCCCAGTTCTCCCTTTTTTTTCGAAATTAGTTCAATAAACCCTATAAGTATCTTTTTTGTTTTCTGATTTTTTTCCACTTGAACCGATGTGATTTATTTTATTTGTTTAATAAATATTATAATAAACATTTAAATCTTATTTTTGAACATTTTTATATTTTTTTAGTATTTTTTTTAAATTCAATTTTTCTATTTCCAAACTTTAGGTTATACGCATATCTATTTAAAAATCATGTTTCCGAACATTTTAATATTCATTTAATATTATTTATTCTTTTATTTATGTTCGATGTGTGCGCATTAAAATTTTAGGGTGATTACAATCTACCTCCCTTAAAAGAAATTTCGTCCTCAAAATTTAAATAGAAAGTACTTGTATAATGTGCCCAATCAGTTGGTCCTAGTGAAGAGATCTGGGTACTTCCTATGCATCTCGCTTTCTAACTCCCAGGTCGCCTCCTCCAGTTTATGATGTCTCCACAGGACCTTGACCAGGGGTATGTCCTTGGTCCTGAGACTCTACACCTTACGATCAAGAATTCTAATGGCTGGCTCCTCGTAAGTGGGATCGTCCCAAAGTACTAGATCCTCCCACTGTATAACATGAGAAGGGTCTGGCTCGTACTTCCTGAGCATCGATACATGGAACACGTTATGTATTAAGGACAATCTGTTCGGCAAATCCAACTCATAAGCACATTCACCGACTCATCTAATCATGTCAAACGGACCGATGTACTGTAATGCTAGCTTCCCCTTTACTCCAAACCGTCGGATCCCTTTCTGTGGACTAACTCTCAAAAATACTCGATCACCTGACCGGAACTCTAGGGGTTTCTTCCTCCTGTCGGCATAACTCTTATGTTTGCTCTATGCTGTAGCTAGTCTCTTCTGGATTTGCTTAACCTGTCGGTTCATTTCCTCAATCAACTCGGGTCCAGTGAGTACCTGATCCTCAAAATTTGCCCAACAAGATTGTGATCTACAGGGTCTGCCGTAGAGTGCCTCATATGGAGCCATCATGATGCTTGCCTAATAGCTATTATTATAGGCAAACTTAGCTAAATGTAGATGTTTGCTCCAATTACTTTTGAAATCCATGGCACATGCTCTAAGCATATCTTCCAGTATCTGTATGACCCTCTCTGACTGCCCATCTGTCTACGGATAAAAGGTTGTGCTCATGGTGAGTCTGCTCCCCAATTCCTTCTGTAAGCTCAGCCAAAAGTGAGATGTAAATCTGGAATCTCTATCAAACACTATCATCCTAGGGACACTATGAAGCCGCACAATCTCTCTAACATAAAGCTCATCGAGTCTACTCACTGTATCAGTGGATCGAATAGGTAGAAAGTGCGCTACCTTCGTTAATCGATCCGCAGTGACCCATATGGTGTCTTCCCCTCTTAGACTTCTCGGTAAGCCGCTAACAAAGTCCATCGCAATATTGTCCCACTTCCATTCTGGTATCTAAAGTAGTTGTAACAATCCTGACGGCTTCATGTGCTCGGCCTTCACTTGCTGTAAAGTCAGACACTGGGAGACATACTTAGCTATGTCTCTCTCCATCCCTCGCCACCAGAATTAAGTCTTCAAATTCTGATACATTTTGTCACCACCTGGATGCATAGTATACTTTGTCTGGTGTGCCTCATCCATTATGGTTCCCTTCATCTGTCCAAAACTTGGCACACAGATTTTATTCCCCAATCTGAGTGTACCTTCTACATCTAGCCTAAAGTCTATATGCTTGCCCTGTCTGATGCCCGTGATTAGATCCATAATCCACTTATCAGTTCCCTATTCATCTCTGATTTGGCGTATGATATCAGGCTAGCAAGTAACTGCATATAAATATGTATGTCTCTCATCAGTGTCTATGCCCAGATTATACTGACTAATCACCTGATACATCTGTCCCACTTTTTCATCCTTCCTGCTGGATATTCTGCTAAGAGCATCGGCAACAACATTCACCTTACCGAGATGATAGTAAAGCCGAAAGTCATAATCATTGAGGAACTCAATACATCTCCTCTGTCGAAGATTCAGTTCCTTCTGGGTATATATATATTTTAGGCTCTTATGGTCCGAATAGAGATCAAAACTCTCACCATATATATAATGCCTCCAAATCTTAAGTGCGAACACAATTGTTGCAAGCTCCAGATTGTGTGTGGGGTAATTCTGCTCATGTGGCTTTAACTGCTGTGAAGCATAAGCCACTGCCTGTCCCTGTTGCATCAGTACTACACCCAGACCACTAAGCGATGCATCAGTACATAGGGTGTATTTCGTACCAGGAATAGGTGTGATTAGTACTAGTGCTGTAGTCAACTGCTTCTTCAACTCTTGAAAGGACTGCTCACATTGATCATTCCAAATGAATTTCTCGTCTTTTCTGGTTAACTTGCTGATCGGACCAGCTAATTTGAAAAAATCTTTTATGAATCTGCGGTAGTATCCAACCAACCCAAGAAAACTCCTGATCTCTGTGACTGTCATGGGTTGCTTCCAATCAGATACTGCCTGTACTTTCTCCAGGTCTACTGTTATTCCCTTTGCTGAGACAATGTGGCCAAGGAACTTGACCTGCTTCATCTAGAACTCGCACTTGCTAAATTTTGCATACAACTCATTCTTGCTTAAGGTCTCCAAAAAAGTATGCAAATGTTGTGTGTGTTCAACCTCTAAATATATCAGAATGTCATCAACAAATACTACGAAAAATTGATCAAGGAATTGGCTAAAAACTCTACTCATCAGATCCATGAATGCGGCTGGAGCATCAGTCAAGTCGAATGGCATGATTGTGAACTCGAAGTGTCCATACCACGTCCTAAAAGCTGTCTTCTGTATATTTGACTCTCGGATCCGTAGCTGATGACACCCTGACCTCAAATCTATCTTAGAAAAATACTGTGCTCCACTGAGCTGATAAGAAAGGTCATCAATCCTAGGCAGTGGGTATTTATTCTTAATAGTGACATGATTCAGCTTCTGGTAGTCTATACAGAGTCTCATGGATCCATCTTTCTTCCTTACGAACAGTATTAGAGTTCCCCATGGTGACTCACTCTTTCTGATAAATCCCTTCGCCAGAAACTCATCCAACTGAGTCTTTAGCTCAATCAATTCCACGGGTTCCATTCTATATGGTTGAATAGCGATGGGGTTGGTGCTGGGATGCAACTCAATCTTAAACTCTACTTGCCTATGAGGTGGAAGTCTAGGTAGGTCCTCTGGGAACACATCTGTATACTCCTGTATCACAGGAATGCTGTGAATTTCTGTGATCCCTTCTGCATCCTCATCTAGTAACTGCCTAAAGTCCTCATTTTGCCTAATAACATACAATAATACCAGTATCGGACTCCTAGGCAACTCCGCATATCCCCATCTATCCTGAATATCTCTCCAGATGGCAACTGTATAATGACTCTCCTCCTCTGGCAATCTATCTGAGCCCAATATTGGGTTAACCAGTCCATTCCCAATATCACGTCATAGCCACTGAAATGGAGTAAGCAGAGATAAGTGGGAATCAGCTGGTCTCCAAATCTAAACTCAACTCCATAATACTTCCCTAAACTCACTATCTCGCCTATCGGCGTGGCAACATCCAATGGTACTGCTAATGGGCTCGTGACTAATCTCAATTTACTCACCAACTCTTCAGAAATAAAAGACCGTGTGGCACCAAAATCAAACAAGACATGCACGACAACACTAAACAACGAAAACATACCGTCCACTGCAGGAGTCGGAATCGTTTGTACCTCAATTACATACAATCTGGCCTAGTCCCTCTGTCGTGTCTCAGACTGTGTCTGCTGCCTCTACTGTGGACGACTACTCTGTCCCTACCCTAACTGCTGCTGAGCTGGGCCTGGAGCTCTGGTAGGACAACTCCTCGCCAAGTGTCCTGGCTGACTACATAGGAAGCATAGCCCTAGTCTCATGGCTTGCTCTTTCTGCTTAACACTCATCTGATCCAATCTTATCTGCCGTTATTGTCCCAAAGTCTGTGCCTGGCCACTAGTGGTAGGTGTTCTAGCTGGCCGCCGCCTGTCTTGTCTCTATTGTGGAGCCCCTGAAGTTTGTCCTGGGTGTGATCTCTTCTGCCTGCTCCTAAGGGACTACTCAAACTCCAAGTCTCTCTCTACATGCTGGGTCCGCACCACCGCCTCTCTAAAGGTAGTCAATCTCAGTGGTGTGATCAACTTCCTGATGTCCATCCTCAGACCCTCAATGAACTTCTCTACCTTGGACTGCTCATCTATTACCACCTTTGGGCAGAATCTCGACATCTCTGTAAACTAGTGCTCGTACTCTATAACGGTCATGGTCCTCTGTGCCAGTCTGGAGAAATCTGACTGCAGCTGTGACTTACAAGCAGATAAGAAAAATGTCTCATAGAATAGCGTTCTGAACTCCTCCCAGGACATAATCGTCTCGTCTATGGTCGGGTCCCTCATGATCGTCTGCCACCAATGGTAGGCTGGTCCCACCATCTGGTGTACTGCTAGTGCTACTCTCCTGGGTCCAGTCACCCCTAACAGAGTCAAGTGCTTATCCATCTCAATGAACCACCTGTCCGCTACCAAATGATCTGCTAGGCCCTCAAAAGTGTTAGGATGCTGCTTCTAAAACGCTATTGCCAAGTCTCGCTACACCCTATCATAACCAGCAGCTCTGCTCTCTGTCTAGGCAGGATGCTCTAGTAGTACCGGCGCTGGTATCAACGGCTCGGACGATACTGATGATGGCGTAGGTATTTGTACTGGTGCTGGAGGCTGTACGGGAGGTTGGGAGGACTTTGCTAGGCGTCGAATCATCATGGCCCGGTCCACTGCCCGATCTACTACTCTCTGAATCATATCTGAGAGTACATCTGGTGACACAGTAATGGCAGCTGGAGCAGCCGACCTGGTAACACCCTCCTCTGTCCGTATTGGCTCCTCAATAGCCTCACCCCTGGACCTGCCCCTATGGGGTCTGCCTCGTCTTCTAACTCTCGGCATTATCTTCAAGTCAAAAACACACTTTTAGTATCCATCAGTGTAATCATAATAAAACAGAAAATTCAATAATTTAAATGAATATAACTGCATTTCTACTTTAAGCTGGATACCATGACTTGTGATAATAGTCATTCATTTCAACCCGCCTATGTCGCTTGCGTTTTCGTGCTACTGTGACTCTAAATTCATGTTTCTAGGTTCTCGATATGTTTTAATGGACTAGGGTTTTATGCTTCTAAGTCGACAAAATTTTATTTATTTTGAATATAGGAATTCGAGTAACAATACTCAAAATAATATACTATATATATATATATATATATATCACATGCAAGCACACAACAAACAATCAAACAATGCACGTTGGCATAATGAAATCCCAAGCTTCCATCTGTGCTTAGGCCCAAACTTTCACTCAGAAGTTCCATTACGGCTAACATATATTTATGCCAAATCCTGGTCTCTAAGGATGACGCAAGACCCACCATACGCGACCGTCCCATACCAGTAGAATACAGTGAGTGCAAGTTCTTCCAAAGAGTCCGTTCATCGCCCATTACAATTTCGCAAGTGTCTCGCTCCTTAAGGCTGACACAAGACCCACCATACGCGACCGTCCCATACCGGTAGAATACAATGCGTACATATTCTACCCAAGAATCGATCACCCACCATACATGGTCTGTCATTCTTCGAGTCCAGGATTCCTCCATACCCTCAAATCCCTATGCGTCCCATACCACATAGAGACCAAGGATACGAGATCCTCCTGAATTGAGTCATGACCAAAACAAGTATGCGTTTTCACATTATAAGTCTTTAACTTATGCCCTAAAGCTTTTATTAGATCCACTGTAACCCCAAGACATCACCCAATTTTTCCCTAAACCTAGGGTTACAGGACTTGGCTTGTTGACTCAACGGTTAACTCGCCAAATCTGACTCACTCTCACTTCTATGTGACGCCCTCAGTCTCAAGTTTCCCGGATCCTTTCCAAAGTAGTGCAACACTCGCACAGAGTAAAACTCAATCTACAGGGCTACTATCCAAAGGAAGCACATCACTAGTAGGGAGTAAAGCCTCCACCCACAGGGTTACTATCCAATGGAAGCGCATCTCTCGCAAGGAGTAAAACTCTGTCTACAGGGCTACTATCCGTACTTAAATTCGTCTGCGAATGGTCACTTGAGCACCCAACATCACCTAAATCTTTTTTAGACTTCTAGCCACATAATTACTAGTGGATGGCTTTTATTCACTTTTCAAAATCAAAGTCATTCAAAACCATTTCCAGTGAAAATCAAATCCGGTGAAATTTTTCATTCAGTAAAACTCTTCAGAAAAACAATTCCTTCTGGCATCACGTTGTCAGGTATGATCTAGTCATGCCCAGTGTTATCGAACACTAAGATCTGATACCACAACTTGTCACACCCCGGGCCCCGCGCCGGACCTTTCTCAGCTCTATAGTTGAGCATCACGCAGTATCACAACTCGGCGCGTGTGCCCGCCGGAGCGCCGGGACGTGTGACTTCATTCTTTTTCCATTTCTGTTCTGTTCAAGTCAAATAATTTATTTTCTTTATTCATTTCAAAACAAAACAATCTCTTTCATGAGATTCATTGTCAAATAAACTTTCAATATGTTTTCAAATAGCATTCAAAATTATATCATCTAAATTTCATAGGAAATAATATAGGAAATCAAAGTACATGTGGAAGCTTTCAAATCTCAAAACATTCATCTAAAATCATTGAATGCATCACTATTCATTCATAATATTTTAAACCATGAAATATCTGTTCAACATATAACATAAAAAAAAAATAGGCTCACGGGCCAAAGTTTCAAATAGTGTTTCGTAATATAAAACAGTTCTATTTACACAAAATGATAACTAGCTAGGCAACAGGCCCATGTTCAAAATACATAAAAACTGAAATAGAGTTCAAAATAAAACATCTCTCTAAAAACTCTCCACCAGTCTCCGGGTCTGTCAATCCTCATTGAGCACCAGGCCCATGAGTACCTATAAAATAAAAATGGGGTGAGCTCGAAAGCCCAGTGGATCTCCCCTACACATCAATAGCATTATATAAACGAGCATACGAAACATGCACACAGTTTCACATGATTAGGGGCATTTCAAACATTTAATTGGTTATTCTTGTCGTTTCATCTGATTTCATCAGGAATTAACCGAAAGAGTGAACCTCCCTCGGTATCCCAATTGTGGTCCTAGACACAACCAGGCACAACATCTTTCTCACATGGACGTCTACCTCTAAGACCACAACCCAAGAAGATACTGAAACCATATGTATGCCATATGACTTTTCCAAATCCTAGGGTCACATAGCTGCTTGCAGTTTGGCCCGGTTTGGGGATACCCACGATGATGTCCTTGTCACAATCGGATAACATCTATGTGATGTACCAGTGCCCGTCCATTGCCCTGATATGTGGAGTTCTTAATAAACCTTTAATGTTCTTTAGTTTTATAATCATAGTTTTCATTCCACGCAGCATATAGACATGTTTATTCAAAATGCTAACCTAAGCGAGGAAAGCAAACAAACACCAAGCTAATCACAATATCCTAGTACTAGAAAGCGAGTAACCAGTCATCAGGATATCATATCAATCATTCCACCCAAGGCATACATTCCTAGCATGGTACTAAGTACAGGAATTTAAACATGAATCATATTCCGTATCCAACATCCGCATAATACTAAAGAGTGAGGAAGAGATAGTCAACCCCACATGTATATGTCAGACGAACCCTTACACCGTTCTTCAACACTCACCACTCGTCAAATCTAAAATCAACATTTACAAATTCAATCCTCCGAATTTTCAAAACCCTCAAACTATATCAATAAGCACCATAGATATCCAATCTAGGTCATTCATATCAAATTCCAAATAAAGGGGTTTTTCCAAAAATTTGAATTTCTCATTTCACTGCATCAGCATACAAAACTACATTCATTTCCTTCCAAATTCAAAATACAACATATTTAAAACTGGTCATTACTTCAAAATATGAACAGATTGAGTTTTATTACCTGTCAAAGGATTTGCACCTTCAAAAATCTTCCAAATAGGTAAGATTCCTCTGGATCTATCAAAAACTGCAAATGAACAGTCAAAACTTCCAGAATTTAGTCTAAAATCATTAATTCATCGATTAAAAAGGAAGATCTGAGCTCATTTCGCTTTGGATAATTTCGTGCGTAAAAAAAAACTAAATCACGATCTATTTTGTGATTTTGATGCTGCTACCCTATAAAAATTGATTTGAACAAGTCTAAGGCTTAGAAGTCTCACCTTAGATGCTAGAATTGTTCTATATCTAATCTGGATCGTTTTGACTGTCTCCGGACGAAAATCGAATCTCCGGTGACCTAAAAATGAAAGCCCCAAAAATCATATTATTTCTATGATTTTGATTTGTTCTGGTTCTTTCGGTTCTGTGTTTTGCGATTAAATATGGGATGAATAGTAACCGCATGAACAGTGCCCGCAGATGAACAGTATCACTATTCATAGAGGAAAATTTTGTCCAATTCCCTCTTTTTTTTTCGAAAGTAGTTCAATAAACCCTATAAGTATCTTTTTTGTTTTCTGATTTATTTTCCCACTTGAACCGATGTGATTTATTTTATATTTTTAATAAATATTATAAAAAACATTTAAATCTTGTTTTCGGACATTTTTATATTTATTTAGTATTTTTTTAAAATTCATGTTTTCTATTTCCAAACTTTAGTTTATACGCATATCTATTTAAAAATCATATTTTCAAACATTTTAATATTCATTTAATATTATTTATTTTTTTATTCATTTTTTATATGTATGCATTAAAATTTTAGGATGATTACATCACCCCATTTTTAGTTCTTCAATTTCATATCTAAAATTGTTTCCTCTATTTTTCATTTCTTGTTTGTCTGACACCAAAAATTTCCAAATAAACCCAAAAATCCAGATATCCCTTTGTTCTCCACGCACCATCCAGATTTTTCCTTCTTCATTAGATTGTTTGCCCCACACTGCCAAAACCAAAGATTCAATGCCCCCAACTCACTGAAAGATCCAGATTATCAAAGCTTCTGGAAGTTTTTTTTTTGGTGGTTTGTTGTAAGCTTGAATAACAAGCTTCTTTTTTTTCTTTTTCTACTAATCACTTAGGTTTATTTAAACTTTAGTATAAACATCTATATATGTTAATGATATCGCTACTTGCTCACTTTAATTCTTTCATTATATGTATTAATTTATCCTTAATTCTCAATTACTACTTCCACCAATCAAGAAAAATTTTCCAATGCTAAGTTTCATCGTTTTTCATTCTCTTTTTTTTTTTTTCTAATTCAAGCTAAATATAAATTTATTTTTACTTGTTATATCCATATTTAGATTTTAGATGAATTTCTAATTTGAGCTTTTAATCTTTTGACCTAAATTTATATTTTCAAAAATTGTTTATTTTTATTATTAACATACACAAGCTGCAAAAATTCGAGGTTGTTACATAAAGCCTCATATTCTACAAACATAATATCTCATATCATATTGACTCGTGATGTAGCACGCTTGCAAAATTCCGGGGTGTTACAGTAATGCAGTCTAATCCATAACTTAAACCAAATATTCCACAAATAAAACACATGTCATAAATGCATGAACAATAGCATTATTCGAATGAATGCAATAGTGAATGCAATTTAAATCTATCATGCAGTCATGCACCTTCATTTAAAAACAGTTAAATGGTGAAAACATTCGCCGAGGCTCCCACTAGCCTTCAAGGTGACTAAAAATCCACTCGAGCAGGTTACAGATAGCTAGGCATATCACGTCGACTTGATTAGGACTTATTGTCGTTGCCATCAATTGTAACGACCCAATCAGGACTTACTGCCATTGCCATACTGTGACGGCCTGATTAAGACTTATAACCATTGCCATCTCGTAGGCCCACAGAACCCCATGAGCGGGCACTCTGTGCTAGGTGGTCACTATTGAGGTCATATGAGAGACCGACACAACTTGCCCTAACCCTGTACCCTCGGACCTCGTGACTCAGTGCACTTCTTATTTAAAACTCATTTAAAGGATGCAGATTCATCATAATATGTAATACCATTTTTATAAATGCACATAATAACAAGCTTTAAGAAATAAGTTAGAAAACACTACTCATAGGGATGCTTCGTTCCCAGCGCTCCTCTCGCGATCGGTCGTGTCCTGCTAGTACTTGGTCTTGCGAAATCGACGTAACTTCTTAATATTGGCATGGGACTTGGCTCAACTCTAACTCTACGTCATTGGTCAATCAATGGTTTGACCTGGTCACAGATGGTCTATTTATGCTAGTTCAACTTACCTTAAGTTGCTAAGTCAATTTGATCGACCTTGGTCAATCTTGGCCAACCATAGTCACCTATCACTTGCTGATCTACCCGATCAACAGACTCCCCAATGGTCAATTCTGGTCCCCGTTGAGTCAATTAGGCCAAATTGGGTCAAAATTCCCAATTCCCATCACTTAGGCTCAACTTTAGTTTGTGGTCCTATCTGCGTAACCATTTTTTTTATTTTTTTTGCGGGTAATTCGTACATAATATTTGCCTCAAACTTTGCAAATTTGTTCTAGACCCCTCAAATTTTCCCCATAATTTTAAATCACAATTTTTGGACTCCACTTGAAAATGTTTTTAACCAAAATATCAGGGTTTGTGTGTTTTTTGGTCTCATGTGACAGACATTGATTATTTGCCTAATTTGACTTACCTATCCATATCAGAATGCTCTGAAATTTGGTAGAAAACTTTTAGACGTACTTAGAGATCGCTCCACCAAATTTCAGCCCAATCCACTTAGGTTTGGTCATTCAATTCACTTTCAAAAGTTTTAGCCGAATTATAGTGATTTATGAGTTCACATTTCCATCATTCTTTCATGTATTTATTTACCTCACTAAACCTCTAATGTAAGGGTCATTCCTTGCACATATTGCAAGTATGTAGGTTATTCTACAATTCCCTATCAAGGATTCTTCCAAACAACAAGCATACATAGGTCCAAAGTCATGCTCAAACATCTAACTGAACAGGTCACATGCATTCCAAAACTTAGGAATTTTCCTAAGTGTTAAAAATCCAGCTAACATGGTACTTTTGCAAGTGTACTAAATCATATTCACATAGGCTCAAGGTGAGCCTTCCCAAAGTTGCTCCAATTGTTTCTATTACACAGCTGCAACAGTGGGTAGATAACCAACTTTAATGGTTTGAAAATTATGTGTAAAGCCCTATTTTTCGTTCTCTAACAATTGGAGGTTAAAGTACACATAGAAAAGATGAGGATGGACAATCTTAGCTCCAAAATGGATTGGAAATGACCAAGGATTTGAAGCTCCAAAGGTGGCCTTACACAGAATTTTTTAGTTTTTTGGGTTTAAACCCTGTGAAGAGCACCTCTTCTTGGAGGTTTCGGTTCCAAACGGTTTCAGGATTCAGCAAATGGCTTGTAGGACATCGTACGTGGTAGTATGAGCTTCAAAACAAGCTATGATTCACTGAATTTGGTTGAGAGATGAGAGAGATTCAAGATTCAAGCTTGTGAACAAGGGCTACAGCTACTGGAATTTTCTGGACTTGTGTTCAAGAGGAGGTCTTTTTTGTTGCATGGAGGGTGCTTACATGGCAAGATGGGGTGACATATGGCCATCCAGGTGGCTTCCAAACTCATATGTTGGCTGCCCAGTTGGCAATATTCATTGGCTACATTTGAGGTTGAGCTTGATAACAAAACTATGGATTCAAATACTATGAGCAGCCATGGTTTCATGCTAAAATCTGTTGGAAAAATCGTCCAAAAATGGCTGAAATTTGTCAAAAATTTGCACAAGAGGACAAAGTAGCAAGGCTGGACCATTCTGGGCATGTGGGCCGACCCCCGGTCTGGGCTCAAGGTTGCGCAGGCCGTTGGCCCGCGCGCCTATGCAAAAAGGTTGAGCCTGGGGCCTGACTAAGATTCGGCCCGTGCACCGAATCTGTTGTTTTTTTTTCCTTTTCTTTTATACATATACACCTATATATATATATATACAAAATTTGCAATTTTTTCTCTCTAAAATTATTAAAAATCGCTAATTCGTCATTTCCCATCAAAATGCTTCAATTATACATCATTTCACCATTTACATATTTATTATCTCCAAAAGTTAAATAATTTCTCTAAAATCATATTTTTCTACCAAAAATTCCATTTATTATTCTAAAAATTTCATAATTATTTCAAAAATTCAATAATCAATCCTAAAAACTATTTCTCTTAAGAAAACACATTTCCCTTATAGTCTCATGTGTTTTCTCCTCAAAATTGAGAAAAATTGGAAAAATTTCGTATATTTTCATTAAAATTCTAGAAAATACATAGAATACACATATGTCGGATCTGTCGATCCAATGCCAAAAACATGGGTCGTCACACTAATCCATGATTGAAGAAGAGATTTGATTTTCAAATCTGAAAGAGGTTGAACAAAGATGATGAATGAAATCAGAAATTTCTGATTTCCTTATGTGTTGGCCGTGATTTGGGTGTGTGTGCATAATGAGTAGCTTGCTACTGCAATTGTGCAAGGATGAAAGAAATAACAACAACATGAAGAAACAAAAACAAGGGAAAAGAAGATCAAAACTTGATTTTGTGCAAATGGGTGTGTGTATTTCACAGACGAAGAAGAAGAACACAGATCTGTTGTGATTTGTGCTTACACAAGTTGGGGTTTTTGGATTTGAACATGGATTGAGTTAGCTGAATGTGAATTTGGATTGATACATGCTGGTTGTGATTCAAAGAAGAGGAATAGTGCGTTGATGCTGCCGTGTGTGAGTGAAGAAGAAAAAGTAGCAGTTATTGTTGTTGGCGTCATTCGCGCGACAAAGACGATGAGTGATGCCCGAGCTTCGGACTCAAAGCTGAAAGGTATAATAATTTTGATTTTTGAATTTAATTTTTAGATAATTAAAAGGTAATTATATTTCTTTGATTTTTGATATGAAGAATGAAAATTAGAAAAACTCGAAACCTCATAGTTGAAAATATGAAAAATAGAAGCCTTATTAAATATTTCTATGCTAGAACTAATATTTTGATTTATGTGAATTTTGAATAGATATTGGAATGTGACTATCGAAAATTAGTAGGTTCAATATCTTTAGAAACACAATTAAATAGATTCTGCAGATATAATCCTAATTTAATTTTTATATAGTAGATGAGGATTAATATTAGAAGTTTAAAATTTAATTATTTTAGTTAATTAAGAACATAAAAAAGTAATAAACTTCTGGAAGCTTAAAATCTTTTCTAAGAAAAGAATGAAATTTTAGGCCCTGAAACTAAACTTATAATATTTAAAAGTCTTTTTTTATTTGTAATTAATTTATTCACAATATGAATAGATTATTTAAATTTATGAAGATTTTCAAGTGATAAAGAAATATTTTGGAATTAGTTTAACTTTAGATATAGAAACCTTATTTTTATTTGAAATGAGATTTATTCAACATGAATAAATTATTTTGGATCCCAAATTTAAGTTTTAGTATTTTTATTAGTTCTAATCTAAATAAATTTATTTAGAAGTGAATAAGTCGTAAAAACTTGAAAATTAATTATAAGAGTTTTATTTTAGATTAAAAGTTTAAATTGATAGAAGTTTTATTTTTCTAAAATATAAATATAAAAGTATTTTTGAACATAATTTTGATAAATACTGAAGATCTAGAAATAAATAAAAATGATTTTTATTTCAGCTTTATAAACCTTATTTTGACTCGAATAAAAGTAGTTGAAATTAATATTTAGACTTTATAATTATTTTAGAAATTATTTACGCTTAAGAATATTTTTGAATGAACTTGAATATGAATTAGGAACTTAAAAAATTTTGTTAATTGTTGAATTTTAGATTTTTTTCAACTTTAGAGTACCAAACATTTCGAAAGAAGCAAGGTGGCTCTAAAGATCTGCGAAATCAGGTGGGCGTGATCTTCTTGCTCTTACATATTATATGAATTTAAAATTCGAAACATTTGTTTAAATATTTCTAGGTTATTAGAATTTTATTATGGAATTGATTGAAATTATTTGGTGTGTATGAATGATGTATGATGGATGATTGATTTTTCATGGCATGCATAAATAGGAAAAGTAGCATTTAGGAAAACATGCACATAAATTTCATCATTTATTCATGTAAACTATTATTTTTAATAGCATGCATTATTTGATTTATTTTCCATGATTTCGTATGATTAAGTTTGTTTGTGAAATTAAAATAAGATGAAGGATTATTAAGAGTCCACATATTGGTGCGATCGAAGAGCCTGAAGCGGATCAAAGTAGTATCTCCAATAGCCACTGCTTGAGATCGACGAGCTACAAGGTGGACTGTAAGTATTCTCAACCCGAGCTGACTAGGACAGCTAGAAGTCCTTGGGAGATCGTACGATGATGCAATAATTACACTCCCTTGGATTGTGACTCTGACAGGTAACTGGCCTTGGGCGTTACCTGAGATTTGTTGTGATTCAGATTATAGAGGATACCGAGAGTCATCTCAATACTCTTTAGGTCTTAGATTACAACCAAAACAAATGAATGCTTGAAATGCCTAATGTGTGAAAGTGCTTGTAATGTTGTAAATTTTGGTCTGTATAATGCGTGTGATGTGTAAGAATGATCCATTGGGCTGTTGAGCTCACTCTCATTTTATTTTTTAGGTACACATGGACGTAGAGTATTATAACTTACGTCAGAAGACCCTCACTTTGGATCTGTAACCTCTTCGAGGAGGTTATCCGGGATCAGAGGAATTGGGAGGTCATATTTTGTTTACTTTTGATGAACCAAATTTTCATGTATTTATTTTGGTTTTGAATTTTAGTCAATCATGTCTTTAAACAATACATTAAATGTTTAATATTTACTATTTTAAATAAAAGTTTTGAAGTGATTTTGCTGCATAGTTTGTAAATTATGATTTCTGATTTTTAGTTTGTTTTGTATAACTGCAAAAATTTAGTGAACATAGTGAGAAATTATTTTGATCTTCTCCTTTGTGTTAAATGTATTTTCAGATATTTATTTAGAACTACTTGATAGAATCTTGAATTGAAAGAATAAGATTTGGACAGAAAAAATTTTAAGTAGCATTCCGATTACAATGGGCAACGACCCATAGCACGTGAAGGGAGGTCTGATTGGGAGTTGGGGTGTAAGCTAGCTAGTAGCTCTCTGGGAGAGATTCGAGTCGGATACTAAAGGTATAGACTTGAGTTCACCAGATCTAATTTTCATTGAATTGGAGATTTCACTAAATTTTTATTTTCATTGAAAATGGATTTGATTGGATTTGATTTTATCAGAGAATGAATTTCTCTAAATTTAATTTTGAAAAGTAGTATAATGGGTAGAAGTCTAGAGAAGAGTCAGTGATGCCATCTTACCTGAGTTGGGTGATATGAGTACTAGGAGTGGTCCCTAATAGTCAACCTTTTCTCGAGATAAAGGTCCTATAAGGTCTAATATCCTTCTGCTGGAGAATGTCCCTAATTGTTGACCTTGGCTCTGATGAAAGGTACTAAAGGGTTGATCGCTACTCAAAAAAGGTCTAAAACTTGAGTCACTAGTTATAGATGTGACTTGAATACTGAGAGGTGTCCCCACTGTTGATCTCTTCTCGGGGAAGGAATCCCTGAAGGTTTATGGTCCTTCTTAGAAGGTGCGTTGCCCCTGATGGTCTAATCCCAACTTTGGGAAGATGTCCTTCAAGGTTGATTCTTTTTCGGGAAAAAGTCTAATTTGGGAACTATGGCATCACAAAGAGATGCAATGGAGTTGAATACCATGACCATAGGTCTAGGTAGAGACCGAGTGTTTACGACATAAATTAAAAGCTTTTACAACATAGGTTAGAGATTGATAACGTGTTCGAACACACACTTGTTTGGTCAAGACTCGAGTTTGGGATGATCCTATATCTCTGGTCTCTATGTAGGATGGGGTGCATAGGGATTTTGGGGTATGGAGGAATCCTGGATTCAGAGAATGATAGACCTGTTAAGTGAGTGATCGATTTTTTTGGTTGAACTTATACGCATTATATTGTACTGGGATGGGCAGTACAGTTGTAACACCCCGCAATTTTACAAGGGTGTACACATCGCGAGTGAACATGAAATAAAATATTATTTTTGAAAAAAAATGAGAATTTAAAATAAAATAATAAAAATAAAAAATATTTTTTAAATAATAATAAATAAATAAATAATATAAATTTTAGATTTAATAATGCTTTAGAAAAAAGAGAAAATAAATAAATAAAATTTTAAAAATACTAAATAAATATAAAATGTTCAAAAATAAGATTTAAATGTTTATTATAATATTTATTAAAGAAATAAAATAAATCACATTGGTTAAAGTTGAAAAAAAAACCGAAAAACAAAAAGGATACTTATGGGAGTGTATTGAACTGATTTTGGAAAAGAAGGGGGAATTGGGCAAATTTTCTTCTATGAATAGTAACTATAGGATATTGTTCATCTTCAGGTACTATTCATCCGAGTTACTGTTTATCCCATTTTTAATCGTAAAAAAAGAGAAAAGACGAAGAACAGAAGAGGAAATCGCAGAACTCAGAGATCTAAATTTTTGGGGCTTCCGTTTCGTGGTCACCAGAGATTCGATTTTCACCTAGAGACAGTCAAAATGATCTAGATCAAATCTAGAGTAACTTTAAGTATCTAAGGAAAGATTTTTTAAGCCTTAAACTTGTCTAAATCAATTTTCATAAGCTAACAATATCAAAATTATAAAAGGGATTGGTGATTTGGGGTTTTTGAAGTACGGAATGATCCGGAGTGAATTGAGCTTAGATCTTCCTTTTAAATCGATAAATTAGTGATTTTAGACTAAATTCTGGAGGTTCTAATTGTTTATTTGCAGTTTTTGATGGATATGCAAGTTTTTGAGAGAATCTGGACGTTTTGGATGTGAGAATCCTTTGGGCAAGCATAAAATTCAATCCGCTCAACATTTAAGGTAACAGTCAAAATTAAAGTTATTCTATTCTAAATTTCGAAGAAAATAAATATAGTTTTATATGGTGATGTGGTGAAATGAGGAATCCAAATTTTTGAAAAACCTTTTATAAGGAATTTCATGTGGATGGCCTAGAATGAACGTGAATGGTAATTCTAATTGTAGTGATTGGAGATTAAAATTATTTGGAGTCTTGATGCAAATATTAAATATTAGAATTTTCTTATTAAAGTAGAAATTCTTTATCTAAGAGTTAAGGAGATTTTTAAATGGTTTTAAGCTTTAGATTGTTTTATTTAAATTGAAAATGTAGTAGAGGCCTAGAAAAATTAATATGTAAATTTTCTATTGTTAGGAAGAAAATTATAGAGCAATGAATATCTGTGAGATTATCTTATAAATCATTTGGAATGAATATCTTATTTACCTTGAATCTTTTAGTTTTGACTGGCTTAAAATGATGAATTTGCTTGATTATGAGTAGTGAAATAGAGATTTGGAGTTTACGAGTTTTATAGTTTAAAATTGAGATCTTTAATTTGGAATTGAGGGTTTTTAGTATTGGAAGTCTTATTTTATTCTTAATAAATTTTATTTGATATGAATGGGTTATGTGGATATGAAAAAGAATATTATTAAAATTCAAGGGGTTCGAAAATTCAAAGATTTTGATTTAAAAGCTATTATTTGATTTATTTGAATACAAAGAAAGGGATTAAAATATTAAGAACTCCTTGAAATTAAATATTTGAATTTGGGCCTCTAATTCATGTTTTAGTGTCTTAAATTATTAGTTTTGATCTAAATGAATCTTATGGAGGTGAATGGACGATAGTTTTGAAGTTATGAAGGTTCAAGATAAGAGATTTAAATTATTTGTCGCAATTTGGGAGTTAGACATGAATATTAAGTATTCGAATAGTCTTGTTTTGATAGAAATAATTATTTGAAGGTTATAGGCGAATATTGGAATGTTGGAATTGTCTTATTTAGGTGGAAATTATTTATTTGGAAATTAGGAAAATTCTTAAAGACTTTTAAGATTGAAGTTTAATTTATTTAAGTTGAAGAAGATTGAATTAGACGCTTTCTAATGTAATAATTGTTAATTTTAGAGTTCAGTTCAAAATTTTGATGTGAAGACTTTATTTTAAATCAAAATGAAAATTACTGAATATGAATGAATTATTTTTGAAATTAAAAGTGGGGTATTGAAGTAGATTCTAAAGGTTTAGTGATCCTAGCTCAGTTTTATTTTGAGATCTGATAAAAATAAGGATTTTTGGGAAAGCCACCGGTGTAGAATAAAGTAAATATGAGAGTTTAACAATATACAAACCTAGAATTATTTTAATTAATTATAAATAAATTATTAGAGCTTAGAGATTTAGTATTGTGATTGTTAATTGCAGATTCATGACTTCAAAACGTAAAGAAATCTCTATGAGGTGAAAGCAAGGGAAATCCAAGAATCCAGGTGGGCGTGATTTCCTTGTTCATACACATTATATGGATTTAAGATTCAAAACATTTATTTGAATAGTTATATGTTACTAGAATTTTATTATAAAATCGATTGAAACTGTTTGGTGTGTTTAAATGAGTGTGATGAGTTATTTTTATTAAAGCATAATTATTTCATAACACGCTGGAATAGAAAACCATGCATTTAGATTTATTTTATTATTGGATACGTGAATAGGAAAACGTGCATTTAGATTTCATTATTTACTCAAGCACCTTATTATTTGACTTACTTGCATAATTTGATTTATTATCTATTGGATTGTAAAATGCTTTGATGTGAATGAATTTGATTGTAAAACTAAAATCAGTGAAGGATTATCAAGAATCCACGTACTGGTGCGATTGATGAACCTGAAGCGGATCGAGGTGGTATCTCCTATATGCCACTGCTTGAGATCGACAAGCTACAAAGCGGATCGTAGGTATTCTCAACCTGGAGTTGTCTGGGATAGCTAGAAGTCCTTGAGAGATGGTACTCTGTGCTAGCAAGTACACTCCCTCGGATTGTGATTCTGGCAGGTAACCGGCTTTGGACATTACCTGAGATGTGTTTCTAATTCAGATCATAGGGAATACCAAGAGGTTCCTCAACCCTCTTCCAGTCTTAGACTTCGACCAAAACCAAATAAATGTTTGAAACGCCTAATGCTTGGAAGTGTTTGTAATGTTTTGGATTGGGTCTGTATAATACATGTGATGTGTTGGAATGATCCAGTGGGCTTTCGAGCTCACTCCCATTTTATTTTTCAAGTACACATGGACGTAGATTTCTGTAACCTACGTTAAAAGACTCTCACTATTGATTGATAATCTCATGGGGAATGTGACGACCCACATTTTTAACATCAGAACGACGGGAACGACATACATGTACTCAATGTATTTTCTGGAATTATAATGAGAAAATACAAAATTTTTCTCAATTTTTTTCAATTTCGAATTTTATTATTAAAGGAAATGAAAATAACTTGAGAAAATAAAATTTTAAGGAGAAAACACATGAAAATATTAGGGAAAGGTGTTTTCTTGAGAAAAATAAATTATAGGATTGATTTATGAATTTTTGGGACAATTATCAGATTTTTAAAATGATAAATGGAATTTTTGGATGAAAAATATGATTTTTGGAGAAAATAATTGAATAAATGTTGTAATTGGGTTTAAAGTTGATATTTTGATAGAAAATGATGAATTAAACAATTTATAATTGTAGAGGACGAAAAATGTGAAATTTTGATATATAATACATATATATGTGTATATGTATAAGTGGAAAAAAAAAAACAAAAATGTGTATAGGGGGGGACCTGGGCTAACCCAAGCGCTGGGCCTGGGCCGGCCAAAGCGCCAAGAGGGGGTCCAGCCCCCTCTCTTCCTTGTCTTTTTGTGCGAAATTTGGCAAATATTTAGCATTTTTAGCCATTTTTTAGCACCAAAATCATGGGAGCATGTGGTATTTGCACCCATGGTTTGGCCATCACTTCACGGCCTCCTTTGTGGCCAATCCAGACTGCCAACTAGGCATCCAGCATGTGAAGCTAGATGCCATCTAGATGCCACATGTCACCCATTCTTGCCATGCAAGCCTCTCCCATGCAACAAAACTCCCTCTTGAGCTCAAACCCAGAAATTTTCCAGATTTCTGGAGCTAACTTCTTTGGCTTAGATCTCCTTCAATCCTCAACCAAATCAAGCAAATTATGGCTTGATTCGAAGCTAGTACTACCACCTACAAGATCCAACAAGTGTTTTCCCCAGTCCTTGAGCC